>JABUQX010119312.1:22500-25000 GCA_015478945.1 Trachelipus rathkii | reverse complement strand
GCAGAAATTATAAGCGGGTGCAAAAACTGCAAAACGCAATCTGGTAGCTTTTTTCTTTACTAATTCGCATTTTTTAATTTAAATATCCATGATATTCCACTATTTATCTGGACTTAACTGTGCACCAGTGATTCTTCGAATATATGGGCTGGGAAAACAGTTTTAAATTTTACCTGTAAGTCATTAGTCCAATAAGGTATTCAGGACAAGTTTTTGCTCAGCCAAAGTTCTGGCTCATTTTCATTATTTTCTTCCAGGACCTGACCTGAGTGGTTGAAATTTAAATAGAGTCTAGATCAGAGATAATATATCACTTAATTACTTTTCCAATATTGCTTTGCTAGCAGTTCAAAACTCTTTATTAGCACAAACTTTTTTAAGTTCGCAAGAGGATTAGCTTCGGATCTCCGCTCCTTCCATAATTACCCTGTGGTACAGGGGAAATTTTTGCATGAGATTCATACTTCCTATTGCTAGTCAAAGGATTCAACAGTAAGACACTAATGAACCAACAAGATTGTATTGTCCTTAAACATCTCAATTTCCAGAATTATAACATTAATAATAACAAACATAAGCGATAACTTGAGAGATTGCAGAATTGCTAAAAACCCGTTTTTTAGAAGCCAGCACAATAACAACTCAAATAGCTGTAAAGCCTGGATAAGATAAAAGATGAGAGATGGATTAGAAAAAGATTTGTCAATATCATCTTCTTGACTGCTTTATGGAATAAATTAGTGAATATGTAGACAATTATAAAACGTCTTTTGGGACACTGGTAAGTGATTAAAAAAGACAAAAAAAAATCTTTGAAATGAATCTATACATCATTATTCATTAGGTAAATAAATAACACAGGCTAGTTTATTAAATAAGCACTGTATATTATTACAACTTAATTCGGGATACACGCAAATTTCAAGCTAAAAATATAGAGTGCCCTGAAGAAACTTCACAAGTATTTGGCTCACCTGTCTGTCTGTTTTCAAGAACCAAGCAGTGGTGCCAGCTCTTTGTTTTGAAAGGTACCAGATTTGAGAAATAAACTTAAAAGCGCAAGATTTTGGTGATGGCAACAATATAACTAAAAAAATACGCTAAAGATTAATAAATAAATTTTTTTTTTGTTTGCATATTTTCGTATTTTAATTTACAATTAAAAAATGGATGTAATAGTTTTCAAACAAAGAGTTCAAAATTGGCAACACTAAAAGTAAGCTACCCTCATTGAGCAATGTTTCATCAGACGAGTATGTTATTCCGCTGCTTATTGGCTCTCGTTCCCAACCATTTAACGATATTCCTTTCCTTTTAAAAATGCGCTTTTATTTAACAGGTAAAATTAATAATTAAATACTTTTTTTTATTATTTCACTTAATTTTCAACAAATCAATGGTTTTAACTCTTCAAGAGTGTAACTTCTCTCTAGGTAGTCTAGGTAGTTACTATTAGGTCCGGACGAAGGCAAGGTGAATGATAATTGCATGTTTAGAGAGCCAATCCTTCATTATATATATATATAATATATATATAATATATTATTATATATATATATATATATAGTTATATATATATTATTATATAGATATAGTATATCATATACTATATAATAGAAGGTAGTTACAATGGAACATTTGTCTTCTCCGGCCGGGAATTAAATTTTTAATTCTCCGGCTCCGGCAAAATTACCTCTCCGGTGAAAATATCTAATATATATATATATATATATTATAATTATATTATATATATATAGTATTATATATATATAATAACATATATATATATATATATATATATATATATATATATATATATATACTATATAATATATATATATATATATTGTATACAATATATTATTTTATATATTATATAATATTCTATAAATCTATATATAAGGAATATATTTTATAATAGTCTTAATATATAATTATATATTTATATATATAATATATATATACATATATATATATTATATATATATAGTATTATATATATATATATATATTATATATATATAATATAATATATATATATATATAAGATGACCAATGACGGCATCAAGAATTCGAAAATATGACCACCCGCCAATACTCTTTTACGCGAACTGAGGCAGAGAGATATCCATCCACTTCCAATGAAGAGACCGATGTCTCTGGGAAATGCTGATTTGTTGATAAGAAATCCGAAAATTTATTGGCTTGTTACCTTTTTCTTTTGGAAGATGCTTGAGGAGTCTCAACTTCAATTTCATGATCCTCTACGAATTGTACAACAGAGTCCCAAACTTCGGAAAACTGAGCTTCAGTTCGTTTACTTTCTAAAGTGTTGATAACTCCAACAACGAGCTCCCCCGCTCCCACAAGGGTTAACTCTTCTGCTTGTAGGCCCTGACTCAGCACGTGAAGGACACATAGCATGTCCTCTAAAATGATCAAATTTACTACATATTCGAATTAGAAAATGCTGGAAAATAGTTCTCTGTCTCGAATGGTT
>JABUQX010119312.1:10000-15000 GCA_015478945.1 Trachelipus rathkii | reverse complement strand
AATATTCTATAATACGACCACCAACAATGAAAAAAGAGGCACAAAAATTTAAAAATATTCACGCTACCTTGATGTAAGGAAAAAGATATTCAAAAATATGGCTGAAAATTTTCGAATTGTTTGATTCAGGAAGTTATTGATTGGGACTCACTTGTATCATTTAAGTTGAGACTGGATTGGCAAATGAATGATATGTGTATCATATAATTTATCATGAATAGGTCTTTAAATGGACGAGTTTGTAGCTATTAATCTTCTTGGCAATATTAGATTACTATAGTCAAATTTAATTACAAGCACTCTATAAATAGAATATAGCTTCAGTTTGCTTTGTGATAGCTTATGTATATGTTTAGCAATGTGATTGATAACATGGAGGCCAGTTGTTCAAACATTATTTAGTTAAATATTGTATAGTTTGTCATTTTCTGTATATGTGTTTTTGCATGTTATTATATATATATATATATAATATATATTATATATATATATATAGTATAATATATATATATATATATATATATATATAATATATATATATATTACTATATTCAGTTGAGGCGAATTTTTTCTTTAGCTTGACTGTTAACGTCTCGTCAGACAATTTTACTGTTTTAAACTTTCTTTATGTTCTTATATTTATTTTCAGTTTTCAAAGTCATATAGTATAATATAAAAGCACGTTTAAAAATATATTTAATGGAGATAATCTTGTTCAAAGTAGCACGAGTTTACAAATCTGCATAATTTTCATTTGAACAAAATATGGATTTAAAAATAATCAAATCTTCATTTTTGTAGGAACAAATTATCAAATTTATCAAAACTACAATAAGAGACTTTACCAGTTTAGTAGTTCCACATTTTCATTTCTTTTAAATTTTGTTATGTAATGGCAATTTTCTATAGTGATTAAAAAATTTTTTTTAAAGGTAGAGACTCAACAAAAAGTTTTTTATCCTGCAATGTAGAGACTAGTTAGATTGGATTTTTTTTAAAGATCTGTAATTTCTGTATATGCTTTTATTAAATTTTAAAAGATAAACATTACATGTTTTTTATTTTTTTCCTGTTTAACTGAAAAACAAAAATATCCAATTTTTATGAGTCGGAAAGCTGGAGCCAAGTTGACCTAAAACTATGGTTACCGAGCCGGAACCGGAGCCGGAGCCGAGCCAAAGTCAGAGCCTTAATGGATTTCCACGGCCTTACATCCCTGAGTTTGAAACCATTGGGACTGTGGTCTGTACAGCTTTTTAATTTCGGAATAAACCTAGTGGGTGTTGCACTTGAGAATGCAGGATCAAAGAGAACTACATTTGTTCACATCGAACTCATGAATGCGGCTGTGAAAGGAGAGCTCCGGAATAAGTCATTGCACTGAACTATATCTTTTTCATTTTGATATGTACTTTGTGCTTTTATAAATTAGGTTATTTAAGATAGCATTTAATGAACATGTTTATCATTTAAAAAAGCATTTGGGATACTTAATGTACCTAGCAGGATAAAGTTCCACTTGCGTTTCATTATAATCCTCTAGTTACGTGCTATGCGGAAAAGGATCGGAGAAGATGTTTACATTTCCAATAGCCTGCTTGTTTTTCAAAATCCTGTTAGAGGTCCGACGTAAACAAACCAATTTGCTTTAGATCATAAGAAGGTCTTGAAATATTATATTGAACTTCGAATTATTTTAAATTTAGACCGAACTCGATTAGATGAGATTCAAATTTTTTGACTCAAAAATATAAATTATTAAATTCTAAACAATGGTTAAACTTTCATATTGTGTATAATGCACTAAGATTATGTGTGAATTGATATAACAAGTAAATATTAATGAAATACTAAATGTAGAATATTCAAAGAAAAAAATGCGATCATTTAACGATAACTAATGCAAGGTTGGATATATCGTACCTTGACTGCAAAGGACACTTTGCTAAAATTTCATTTCCATTAATTAGGTCTCTTTAGTAAAAAAGAAAGTCAAGAAATCTTTATAAATGCAAATTCCTTTTAAGGGAGATGCATCAAAAATGTTACTTGCTAAAAGGTTTTTCTAAAAGCTAGTTTAAAATTTTTTTTCAGAGCGCCTCTTCTATTTTAATTGCTTATTACATTTCCAGATCCCAAATCTTTATTCAACTTATTCTTTAATAAAATATTGTGCACTATTTAATGATACCGTTTCTAATTTATTAATTGCTAATATTTAATTATTAAATTTAATCAATAAATGGCTTCTTCATATTGTACACTTAATAACACCAAAATTAGTATAACTTAACATAACCTGATAATTAAGATACCACATATTTCTATTTGCCTACTCATACTTAATAAGTTAGTCTTGCAACATGCAACTCAAGTTGCGGTAACCCAAATAGCCAGCATAATAACTAGTTAGAAGTTTAATATCTTAAAACATCTACTTAATAATAGTAACTAATACGTAATAACAACACAAATACAAATATAATAAATATCTGTAATTTTTACGCGTTACCACACCATTAACGGGCAAGACTTTTGAAGGAGGGGGCAGAAAATTAAAAAGAAGAAAATACTCCCCCAAACTGAAGCAAATGGCCTCAGGATGAAGCGCATGAGGTTATGTTTTTTAAGAGGGGAAAATTTAACACCGCAGGAAAAATCATGTGATGGCAAAGGAGTTCTACAGAACAGCGGTAACTGAAAAGGAGCCACCACACGAGTCAGTCAATTAGTTTCCAAGTTAATCACAAAAAATTTATGCGAAAGTAAGGCATCTCTTGTGGTGTGAGGGTGACGCAACGGAGGAGGAGTGGGAGAGGTTAACTTCCTTAGGGCACCAACCGTTTTAGTACCGCTTAGAAATAAGAGGAACGCAATGTCACTTCGCAGAGAAGGAGGTTCAAGACATTTTGAATGTAAGGGACAGTTTACCAGATGCAATCCTATCTAAATCACGAATGGAGTCAGAGCACCCTAGAATGTTGAGGACAGGGCTCAATACAAGAGAGGATAGTTCCAATAATTATATAACTGGCATAAATTAGCAGAAGAAAAAATTTACCGCAACTCAAACAGAATTCCTAACTTTTTTTAAGACCACCTTTTCAGCCGTTGCGATGTGAGGTTTTCAAGATGACTTGTTGTTTATGTTAAATGCAAAAATTTTATGTTCTTCACACGTGAGACGTTAGAGTCGTCGAAGGAAATAGAAAGGTTGGAAGGTGTTTTTAGGAGAGAAAGGTGTGATGAAGTTGAGCTTTAAAGGAGACTAAATTTCACAAGAATTAGAATCGGGAAAAGCTGAAAGCCAAGAAACAACTCTAAATTTGAAAGAGGCAGAAGATTTTAAATGAATGGAAGAGTAGTGATTTGAGTTATGGGCTTAGGAATGAACAGACCTAGCAATATCTGTAAAAATCATTAATGGAAAGTAGGAGTAAAGTTGAAAATATAACAAAACCTAAAGAAACATCACAATTAACAGGAAAGATTATGAAATCACTCCTTCAGCAAGTTTCAATATAGAGGTATCTGAAAAAACATATACATAATTGAGTAAAGGAAATGAGGAAACACAAACGAAGGAGGTTTAAAGAATAGTGACGTTTGACATAAGGTCAAGGGCTTTCAATATATCAAAGGAAAGTTAGTATTAAGCCATAAAGGAAAAACTTTGATCAAAGACAGGTGAAAGCTGTCGCACACTCCCTCAAACACGGTGAGAGATTCCATCCAGGCGACTAGCCTTCTTGACTTCATTGATGAGCGGATCTCGTGCACTAATCATGTGTAAGAAAGGTAGATACATGGGACTCCTCAGAGGAGAAGAAGTAGGAGGAGGAGGGATGTCAGAATCATCCAGGGTATAATTAGATGTTGAGAAGTGTTATATTCAAGAGTTATTAGATTGTGGTCGAAGTTACCGACAGTGATTGGAATTATTGTAATATAAACGAGAGGAGTATTAGTTGAAGCATGAGTCAAGCGTGTTAAGAATTGGCTGGGTAGGATCTGTGATATGTGTATATTTTCTAATCAATATTCCAGATCATTACAACACTGAAAGACTTTACCACCTCGACACATTATTAGTATGAAAAGAAAGCCAACCATCAGGTGTGATATAAGTTGAAAATCCCTGACTAAATAGAGGACCTCAGCAGCTGGATTGTTAAGATGTTACAAGTCTCAAAAAGATTGCTGGGAAAATCTGCTCCATAGGTTAGCAGGGTAGGGGGGGGGGGGGCAAATAAAGCTGGGAAAAAAAAAAAAAACCCAAAACAAAAAAAAAAAAATTTTGAAATACAAAAAGATAAAATTGCCATAGCTCTGAACTAGGAGATTCAAGATTTTTCAAGACGTGTTACAAGAGTTTTAAGTTTATATAGGACTACCCTATTCTTCAGACGAAACTGTGAAAATAACTTATAGTTTGAATATTAATTTATTACTAAAAAAGTTTTCATAAATGGCTGGGTCTCAGACAAAAGTGTAATTTTGGATAAGATAGAATGGTGGTGTTCATAAGAATCGAGATTACGCACGCAGGCCATGAACATTAGCAAATTCAAGTGAAAACCCCACATCTACGGCCCAATCCTCCCCCATCTCCCATGACCACTCCCTCACGCTCTATTTATTCTGAACACAAAACACTCACTGGGTACACAAACTCACACTCAAGTAACATTAAATAAGTTAAAACAATTATTTCCTGCACTAGTAAAATGAATAAAATAAAGTTTTGGAAAAAAAACTTAAAATTTAATAGGATTAAAAAAACTAAAAGTAATCTAGTACTAGCTATAATAAATAAACAAAATGTTTGGTCAAATGCTTAGCATTAAACCAATGGGTATACCTATCAGAAAAACTAATTACAACTTGCTAACTTAATTTAAATGTGAAAAAAGCTATAAATTTAATCGAATTAGTGTTTTTTAAGTAGTTTATCAGTTAAAAACCTATTACTTTTAATTCACTGATAAGTACACCAAGCT
>JABUQX010119311.1:0-33816 GCA_015478945.1 Trachelipus rathkii | reverse complement strand
ATTATTATTATTATGTATGATTTTGATGCTTTTTCAAGCCTCCTGAAAGAACTTTTTTCTACAGAAGAAATTTTCTTCAATATTAATCCTCTGGCAGTAAAATAAATATATGAATCTTCATAAATGTACCGCCAAGCTTTCGTCCCGTATACTTCGGACATTTCTCCAGAAATAGTTTTAAATTTTCCAGAATTTTAACAATTTTTGATGTAATATAATATAGTGTTAAACTAATAACAAAAATAAATATTAAAAATTAATAATTTTAAAAAAGTTAGAAAAGTTAAAATGCATTGACTTTTTGTTATTTAAAATATGTTTAAAAACTTGTACATTTCATCTATATTTTATATTCATTAGCTGTTTTAGTGGATTTCCTTAAGAGCAATGATTCCCCTAAAAGCAATTCATAAAAATCATTTTTTATTGTTTATGATGGAAAAGTTTCTTTTATTTTGTTATCGGGATTTTGTTATGTGCTCCTCTTTAAAATGTTGAAATACTCTTACTTCGGCCTTATAGCCCATATGCTGCACACATTCTCAAATGTGAGGGTATTCGGTTGTGGTATCGCGATAGTAAGAAGGCGTTTACAATCCACTTTCAGACAATTGAAAATCGGTACACCAACGTACTATACTCTCACGCAATCCGAAAGCGCTTGCCGAGTAGAAGAAGCACGAGTAAGTTTCAATGGCTTATAGGAAAGGATCTTAATAGTGGCTTAATGCTATACTTTTATCAATAATTTCCTCTATGAAACTCAATTTTAAATATGTTTCTAGTCTCTTTTTTTCTGACTAACATTTTCAGTTTTATAATATACTCAGAGCTTATCTTTTTCATTTTCATTAATATTATTGTCGAATATATTATTTAAAGTGTTCTTTATAGTTTCTCTATAATATACTGGGAGAAGTTATTGTTTATCAGATTCTGTGTTCATTTCTAATAATTCCCATATCAAAAAGGGTTCCAGTCAGACGAATATTTTAAATGCTCGGTGAACTAAAATTATTATTATTGAATTTCTTTTTTTGTTATTATTATTATTATTATTATTATTATTATTATTATTATTATTATTATTATTATTATTATTATTATTATTATTATTATTATTATTATTATTATTAATTATTATTATTATTAATTGTTATTATTATTATTATTATTATTTAGAAATTCTACATCAGCTTTTGTTTTAATATAAGTTTTAGTTTTTACTTCCAATTCCCTAAATATTTTCTTCTGATATTCATTTAATTTCCTTAATATTAATTAGAGAATAATTTACAAAGAAAGTAGAGCCAATATTCATTTTATATTTTATTAGATCCTGACCCGGTTTTCGTCCGTAAACCTCGGACATCTTCAGAGTTCGATTCTAACAATTCGAATGAATTATTTTAACACTAGATTTAAAAAATTAAAATTAATTAGATTTTAGCTTTACGTATTTACATAATTATTATTTAATTTAAGTGACCATACGTTGAACTTTATGTTAAATGTCTGGTTTTAGAATGTTTTCCTGGTATAATCTAGACTATTTCAGTTTTTTTGGGCTTCCATGAAGGAGTGTAAAAATTTAAATGATTTTGAAAATATGTAAGGTCGAGCAGTTGGTCTTGCTTATGTTCAGTGAATAATGTTCGTATATTTACTAGGTTTTAAAGCGTGCTGGTATGCCCTATCTGTTAATCTATTAGTCGTGTAACCAATATACGTCAACGTACAGTCAGACTCGGGACATGCGAATTGGTACACGAAATGGTGATTAACTGAAAGGGTATCCTTAGTTGAGAAGCAGGAAGAAAGTTTTCTAGTTTTGTGGTATAGTTTAACTGTGATTTTTGAACTACTTGTAGATTTAATGTGTGCGTTAATAATGCCGGTACACAACGGTACACAACGATAAGGTCGTTGATAGAAAACGATAAGGTCCCACACACGATTTAGGGACGGAACCCTAAAATGGGGCTTTACCCTTAAAATGAAATTTTAAAGATGAATTCAGCTACTACTTGATAATTGCATAGATGATCACTATAGCAAACGTATATTGAACAATATATGTGAATCTTAGCAAAATGAGCTTATTAATTATTTGGTCACATTCTTTAAATCTCTCTAACTAACTTTCTTAACATCAATCTTTCTTAATGCATTGTCTGTTTAGTCTATCCGGACCTACGCAGACTAAACATACTAACTTAGCACATACAACTTATTAATTACAACGTCTCTCTCTCTCTCTCTCTCTCTCTCTCTCTCTCTCTCCTCTCTCCTCCTCTTCTCTCTCTCTCTCTCCTCTCTCTCTCTCTCTCCTCTCTCTCTCTCTCTCTCTCTCTCTCTCTCTCTCTCTCTCTCTCTCTAGCAAATTATTTTTCCTAAACGCATCTAAACTATCGTCACCTGATGCTATTCGCATGACTGTTTCTCATACTGTGCACATGATTGTTTCGACTCTAACATATGCACAGTAAGTAACTCGTATTCATTTGTATGCTGGTACATTTATATTTTCACAATATTCAAATCTCATTTTCTTTTATAAATATAAACTATTAATTTTTTTTTATTCATGATGAAACATTTATATTTTGTTTAAAGTTTTACTTTGTTCGTTAAGTTTTATTTTACATTTTTATTTTGTTTAAAGTTTTTTTTTTTTTTTAGTTTACATTTATTTTTATTTATTTATTTTTGAAATTTATTTATCTATTAAACATTTTGTTTTTACTAAAAAAAATTATTTTTTTTATTAAAAATATGTACATTATTTGACCCTTAAACAGTAAAGCAATAACGCGTGAACGAATGGGATTGGGGCTGGAAGATGGTTTGTACACTACTGCTTTACTGTTTTACTGCTTTAAGTCATATTTGAGCACATTTTGTATACATAACATAAAAATATGTTCATTGTATGAACATAACATAAAATTATTTAAAACATTTTGTTTTTATTAAGTTTTTATTCTTTTGTATTAAAAATATCAAATAATTCAATAAATCAAACTAATAAATACCAATTAATCAATAAATCAATAGATGAAACTCTAATCAACCACACACTCAACCCCTTCCCTGTCATTTAAACATATTTGTGCAAACATAACGTTAAAATATGTTTTTTGGGTATGAAAATTATATAAAATTATTAAAACATTTAATTTTTACTAAATTTTTGTTACAAATTTCAATTAATCAATAAATCAATAGATCAAACTCTACTCAACCACACCTTCTCTCCTTCCCTATCATCTATATTCTATTGATCAAGTATTAAAGTCATATTATCATGTGTATAACATAACATGAAAGTATGTTCTTTGTATGAAGATTACATACAATTATCAAAACCAGAGACTTCGTATCGTCTTTAAACTTGATAAAATTCATTCCTACGCAGTAATATAATTGTTATCAGAGAATATACTAGCAAACATTTAATCACTGTTTCACTTTAACATATTTTACGAAGAGACTTTAAAATCATAAATATGTATTATGATAATTATATTATTGATTATTAATTATTATATTATTATTATTATTATTATATTAAAAGCCTACAATCTAATATGTGGTGATACTATTTAGATAACATTACATAATACACTGCTCGTAGTATTATTATAAAATTTAGAAATCATTGCTGTAATAATATATATAAGTTATATATATATATATATATATATATATATATATATATATATATATATATATATATATATATATATATATATATATATATATATATATATATATATATATATATATCACAAAACAATGCGATGTTGCCAAATTATCGCTATTTGCTCTTTTGCCAAATTTCACTAGATTGAATAATTATTTCACCAGATTTATAAACAGTAATAAAGTATATGAAAACATAGGAAACCCATGCATGATCTGGTGCATGTGTAACCTGCGGTGCTGAGTTAGCATGCACTCGTATAATAATACAATAACGGTGTCATTTTATATTTATACGGCTCCATTTTTTCTTTTACAAATTACCACCACTAATACAGCCTAAAATATTTAAATCCCGTGGGTTTTTCTTTTATATACGAATTGGACATTCTATTCCCCAATATCTTCTATTACCATATATCTATTTTACACGAAACCTGTTCACTCACCAAAGATTATAACACAACTGCACCCTTACCCCTCAGTCTTAATGAATGACATCATTACGAAGTGCGGAAAGGTTCATTACATCCAATCACAGGTTAGGAATAACGATTAAACATATGATGATGCAATATTTCGTTATTATTATTATTATTATTATTATTATTATTATTATTATTATTATTATTATTATTATTATTAAAAATAACTTCTTTATGTATGGGAATTAAAAATTGTTTTATACTTTAAAATATTTTTATTCAATATTTACTCTTATTTTAAATATTCAAGATGGACATACCTTAAATACAAATAAATGGCTGACATTTACAAAGTTTCCTACAAATCAATGGTAAATTAGCTGACAATACCCAGTAAAACTTAACCTAGACCTACTTTTCTATCATATCTATAACATATTAATATTAATTTAACATTAACATAGGAATATTTAGTAATATGTCATATCATTACTTAACTAACATAATGAACTACCAAAAAATACAAACATAGCAGGGCTTTATTAACATCAGCTCTTTAGGATTATATAACATTACTTTATATAAGCAAACCAAATATGCAATAAAAATATTTTTATTATTATTATTATTATTATTATTATTATTATTATTATTATTATTATTATTATTATTATTATTATTATTATTATTATTATTATTATTATTATTATTATTATTATTATTATTATTATTATTATTATTATTATTATTATTATTATTATTATTATTATTATTATTTATTATTATTATTATTATTATTATTATTATTATTATTATTATTATTATTATTATTATTATTACACAAAATTGATTTTATAGAACCAATAAACACGTATGGACACTTCGAATGTTAGATTATAAGTAAATAATGATCAGCCAAAATATGTCATCTACTTCAGTATTAAATATATATAATATTTCGACTTATTTTATAGTCTTAGAGGATGAATTACAGTTTCTAGCGACACTAGGTAACTACATATGTTGCGACATTAGGCATCTATGTATGTTTACAAGAAGATGCGTGGAATATAGAGTCTTAGTTTAACGGCGTTTTTCGAGCAATCAGCATCAGGTTTTATTAGGAGAGTCGTTGATAAGATCATAATTCAGCTTTGACAGCCCATCGAACTCTGCACGACTGTAGAATTAATATAAATTCCGTTTCTCCATTGAAATATAGCAATCAAGCTGTGAAGAGGAAAATATTTGAATCTTCATATATTTACAATACTGATAATTTTAATAAGAAACCGGGAGAAATAAAACTCTACACCATACAAAATTTTATACTTCTAAATTCTAGATGCCTTAAGGATATAAAGAATTAGAATCAACTAAATTGAACAAAATAAAATTTTTCATTATAATCTTTTAATTTATTGTTTATTCTTCTCTCTCTCTCTCTCCTCTCTCTCTCTCTCTCTCTCTCTCTCTCTCGTCGTCTTCAAAGTCTTCCTCTGCCTCTTCTCTCTCTCTCTCTCTCCTCTCATCTCTCTCGTCTCTGCTCTCGCAGATTATTTTTTACCCAAACGCATCTAAACTATCGTCACCTGATGCTATTAGCATCGTAAGCTTATGGTTACTGTGTGTTAATTTAATTTTACAATTTTACTTGTGAGCGCCTGTTAGTTAAAGGTAAATTAGAATTATGTGATTCGTGTACTCGTGGCCTAGGGTGACTATCCTATAAATATTTACTATCTTGCGTTCAAGCAAATATATATATATATATATATTATCATATATATTATATATATATACTTTCATTATAAATAACTCGATAAATATATATATATACTTATTACTATATATTATATATTATCACTATTATATATATATGATATATGATATATAATATATAATAGCTAGTATGAGCATGACTATTGGCGGAAGAGCCCCCCGCAAATCTAACATTCTCGTAAACCTTTTGTTATATATACTAATATATGATTAATTATATAATATATATATACTTTCCACTTTAAATAACTCGGTAAATTTTTTCTTTTAATTTAAAATTTTATAATTTTTTTTTGAAGGAAATAACTTAAATAATAACTATTTGCAATATTAAATAATTGTTACAAATCAATGCAAATAATTTTAGAAAAGTAAATAAAATCGATAACAATAGATAAAACAAATAAAATCGACTCTCTCTCCCTCTCTCTAACAGATTTGTTTGTATTCTTAGAATAAATTCACCAAGTGAGCTTGACCGTCTTTGATATGGAGTACGTAGCAGGAGTCCACTAGTTCGATGCTGTTTAAATGAGGCTATAAAAAAGAAAAAAAAGAGAGCAAGTAATAGGTAAGTGAGCTCAGTCTTTTTTGAAATAGGTCATATACGAAATTTTTAAATAAAACATATCCACATTTTGCATATGCAAAATCATTTCCACAGTCTTTTTCCTTTTTTCTTGTTTCTTAAAAAAAAAAAAAGTCTTAGAATTATTTAATTTTTGATTATTTTTAGGGTCCTCACATATATATATATATATATATATATATATATATATATATATATATAATATATATAAGATATATAATATATCATTATATGAAATTTCCCTTTATCATAGTATATATATATAAATATAGGCTATATATTATAAAATATATATAATATTAAGCCAATTAACCCTCATAAGTAGTATAAGCGCGTTCTGTACTAAAGTGCACTTAAACTTCACGCTCTTTCCTGAGCGTTATTTTAGGCCTAAGCTGCGGTTCGTACGCGGGCACGTGGCCCCCGACCATGTGCGTCTCACACACACACTTCGTGTGTGTGAGTATCCCCCAACCTCAGCTACTTTTACGGGATGTTTTTATATACACTTTTGACGTCATGCTCTTACGTAGGTAACATTTTTTGCCTAAGTGCATGTACACATGAAGTGTGTGTGTGTGTGTCACCCCCAGCTTCGTTTATGGGTGTTTTTATATATGCACCACTCTCAGAGGCTGCTCCGGTGCTCTGGGAGGTCTTCGATCTTGTGAGGGTTTACACTACGCCTCCCCCCTTACTTGCTTTCAGGTTGACTCCTTCGACTGCCACCTCGACCACCACAAGTCTATGACCACAACATGGTAGCTCCCTCGACTGCCCTCTCGATCACTACAAGTCTATGACCACGTCACGGTAACTCCCTCGACTGTCATCTCGACTACTACAAGTCATCGAGTACATTACGGTGACTACCTCGACTGCACCCGCCATCACTACAAGTGACTCGATTACCAGGACTATGTGCACAAGCATTATACATTCGTGTCAGTTTATATATTTGCGTGCGATTGGCCGCGCCGAATCGGTCTCTCACTCCCTCCGCAACACAACCCGGGATTCAAAATGTAGCTTTCCCGCCCTCAGATATAACTGAACGTGGATTCGAACCTTAGCCAGTCCGGGATTTTCCGACTCAATTGACGCTCACTTAGAAAATTGCGCTGACGGGAAAGCGCATTCAGTTAACGATTTTTAAAGCAATTTAAAATATACATTTTCCTTTTTTATTTAATCATTTATTACTAGATTTATACACAAACAATTCATAATGAATATATATATTATATATATATATATATTATATATATTTGATATTATTATATATATATATATTACTTATATAATATATATATAATATATTTATATATATATATTATATATATTTAAATATATATATATATATATATATATATATATTATATTAATATATATATATATATATATATATATATATATATAATATATATATATATATATATATAATATTGTATATATTAATATATATTATATAATATATGTAAATAATATTATATATATATATTATATATATATAGATATATATATAATATAATGAATTGTTTGTATATACTTCTTGTAATAAATGATATTAAATAAAAAAGGAAAAATGTTATATAATATAATATATATATAAATATATACATATATAATATATATATATATTTATATATATATATATATATATATATATATTAATATATAATATTATATATATAATATATAATATATATAAATATATATAAATATATATATATATGTATATTATATATATTATATATATATATAGATATATATATATAATATATATATATATCTATATATATATATATATATATATATATATAAATATATATATATATATAGATATATATTTATATTAATATATATATATTATATATGATATATATATATATATATATATATTATATATAATATATTATATATACTTTACAGTTGTCATCACCACTCACGGGCGAAGCCACTATTCAAGGAGGGGGGTGTTGCCCGCCTTAGGAATTCACACTTAACGCAAATTACGCAAATGAGCACAGACGTAGGCTTTTGGACGTGAGGAGATAACATTCAAAAGGAAAACACAGAAAATGAAGGAATTTCCACAGACCGAGGGGCAGGAAAGAAGAAGCAATCGCAGCGGAACTAGGCCTGGAGGTTTACCAAATCACACAAAACTCTTCGCAGACACAACCCCCTTAGTGTTACTGAGGACGTCTAAAGGTGGTGGTACGCGAGTGACAATTCCTCGAGCACCTGCCGCTGCGGTACCTATAGGAAAGAGATAAACACCAACATCCGCCCAAGATAGCAGGACAGAGAAGTGGAAAGTACGGAACAGTTTTATAAGTCTTTTGGGCTTGTTGACTCGACCCTGTCCAAAATCGGGTGAGACCAGAGCTCCCCCCTCGAGATATGGAGCAGTACTCCATACACAGGGCGGATGAGGCCCTGTATAGATGAAGTTTACTGAGAAGAGGAAAAGTATCGCAGTCTAAACAGAACTCCCAGTTTCTTTGAGGCCGCCCTAGCAACCGTTGTGATGTGAGGTTTCCAATACATTTTTTTGCTTATGTTAAGGCCAAGTATTTGTATATTGTCAACAGGAGAGACGAGAGAACTGTCGAAAGAGATAGGGAAGTTGGAAGGTGTTTTAGAGAGGAAGATTTGTAGAAGTTGAGTTTTTAAAGAATTAAATTTCACAAGATTTAGAACGACCCTACCTGGAATTCCTCGTCCAGATAAGCAGAGAATAGAATCGAAAGAGTTAAGACGAGAGGGCCCCATTACCAGAAGTAAAAGAAGGAGCAGAATTGAAATGAGTTGAAGAATGAAGGGTCGAGTCATCGGCATACGAATGGATAGAGTTAGATGTGCAAGTGAGAAGATCATTAATGAAAAGTAAGAATGAAGTGGGAGATAAGACAGAACCCTGAGGAACACCACAATTAACAGAAAAAGAAAAAGAAGTCGCCCCGTCAACAAAAGCCGATATTGAACGATTTTAGAGTAAACTAGACATAAGTAAGCAAAGAGAAGGAGGAAACCCAAAGGAGGGGAGCTTGGAGAGCTAGCAGTGACGCGTGCCATACCCGGTTCAAATGGTTTTGGATATTTGTCAAGCGCCACACGCAAGTCTCCCCGAGTTCCTAAGGGCGGAAAAACCATAAGATCATAAAATAGGAAAGTATATCGCCAGTAGACGTCGAGCGCCGAAAGCCGTACAGGCGATCAGAAAGAAGTGAATAAGATTCCAGGTGATCTATGAAATGAGAAGGGTTTCAAAGATCTTAGACAGAATACAAGTGAGAGCTATAGGGCGATAGTTAGAAGGATCAGAGTGGCTTCCTTTTTTCGGAATCGGTTGGACGTGTGCGCGCTTCCAACACTGATGGAAAGTGTTAGTATTGAGACATAGAGAATAAAGTTGAACGAGGGGCGGGGATAGCACGGAAGCACGGAAGCACATTCCCTCAACATTCAGGGAGAAACGCCATCCGGGCACCACGCCTTCCAACGACTCCATAGGATTTCGGGAGTCCATGCACCCGATCAAATGTAATCACAGGCAAAGATATGGGCACCTGAGAGGAGGAGGAGGAGGAGTAATGCCAGAATTGTCCAGGGTTGAGTTAGAGGAAAATAGGAGACCAAAGAGATTGGCCTTTGCAGTTGGAGAATTATCAACAGAACCATCAGATCGAATAAGAGGAGGAAAGGTAGATTTACAGAGGTTGCTTAGAGTGTTTTGGCAAGGGGCAGAAGATTTTCGTAGGAGAACCTAGGAGATTAGCACACTTTCGTTTGATGAAAACCAACTTTGCTCGTCGAAGAGTATCCCTGCAACGATTTCTAGCTGAATGAAAATTAGCGAGTTGATAGGAGAACGAGAATTTTTCACTCCGTACGCACTGTCTCTAGCCTGAATGTCCAGAGAACAAGCACGATCGAACCATGGTTAATGAGGGAGAGAAGATTTAGTTAAGAAGGAATGAACCTCTCATCCCATCAACGATTAAGCTCCCACCTTATCGCAGAAACCGAACGTCACCAGAGTCTAAAGCAGTTCATTCCAATTATAACTTAGCGTAGAAGCCGACGCAAGCCCCCAATCTTCCCGATTAAGGTGCAGAATAAAAACGCGTAGGGCAGATGGAGTTGTTATTGAGAAAAGTATTAAAAATTAAAATTATAAGGTTGTGGTCAGATTTACAAATAGGAGCAGGTTGTGTTATTTATAGAGAGAAGGACTAGTGGTGAAAACATAAGTCAAGTGTGTTCAAGAATTGGTTAGGACGATCCGGAATGTGTGTGGGTTCTTAATTAGTTTGCTCCAGGTCGTTGAGAATGCTGAATGATTCGCCTCCTCTCCACCTAACAGTATGAGAGGACCTCAACCATTCAATGTTGTAGACATTGAAATCCCCCAAATAGAGCACCTCAGTATTTGGATGAGAAGATATAACAGTCTCGTGAGAAGTAGTAAGATATTCAAAAAGGCGTAAATCTGTTCTGTTTGGAGAACAGTAGCAGAAACACAAGATTATTGTAGTCGAAGGAAGAAAGATTTTAGCCACAGAACATCGATGTTAGGGGAGATTCGAGATTTCGAGACGTTGTTACAGGAGCTGTTTATGTTTACATAGGGCACAAATCCAGCCCTTCAGACGAAAATTTATAAAATAAATATAGTTGGACATATTAAACGAGTTAGAGGATGAATTCCTAACCATCTGTGTCTCAGACGAGAGCAAAAGATTAGGGTTAGAGTAAGTTCAAGTGCCAAAATAATAAAAATCAAATTTTAAACACTGTGAAGACGAAATTTAAACTTATGTGACCTTCAAAATTTATAAACAGTATTAACTTTAAAATAAACCTACGAGTATGGTCATCATAATTATATATATATATATATATATATGATATATATATATATATTATATATATATATATATATCAATATTATAATATATATATTGATATATATATATATATATATACAGTATACACCGTATGGGTATTCTTATACTCGTACACCTACGAGACCGGAGTAGGAGGCAGAGTCGGAGCAGGAGCAGGAGTCGGGGCGGGTGTCGGAGTAGGAGTCGGAGCCGTATTCATTGTCGGGGCTGGAAAACCCAAGTCGATATATAATATATATTATATATATATATATATATATATTATATATATAATATATATATATATATTATATATATATATATGTTTTAATAATATATATAATATATAATATATATATATATAATATAATAGATATATATATATATATAGGAATGGGGAGTCGGAGTCGGGAGTCAAGCGTTTTCAAGGGGTAAGGAGTCGGAGTCGGGAGTCGATTTCCAAAAATGTCGGGAGTCGATTTAAAAAAAAAACCACTCCTTTCGACTCCCAAAACAATTTTGTATAAACTTTTCTAACAAAAATTTGGAAAAACTAATTTGAATTTTTATTATAAAAGACGTTCATTTTTTTTAATTTGACATTTGTTTGTAGCCAATTTAAATTGTTTATTTTTAATTTTTCCTTATTAATAAAAAAAAAAGAAAAACTTTTTCCAGCGATATTTTAACATTATTTCTATATTAATTATTTTTTTCTTCCTGAGTCCGAATACGCTAATATTTTTCTTGAGAAACCAGTAGTTCATCTCCTACCGCCCAAATAAACATTTGGCTTAAATGATGCATATATATATATATAGTGCTGTTACATAAAAAGGGCCCACCCATTTTTGTTATGCAAAAAAGGCCCACCCTGTATCTCCGTATATATATATGATGTGTAGAGCGAAAAAAATAAATATTAGAATTAAAATAAAAAAAAATTTATACTTCATCGATGAAATTACTAGCTGAAATCAAAAATGTTATTTATTTTCCTGTAGCTGTTATAGTTTTTTAGTTACATGCATGTTGCTTTCGGGACGCTGGCCTAATTATATAATATATATATTATATATATATATATATATATATATAATATATATATATATATATATATATATATATATATATATTATATATATCAGAGCTGGGCAGTATTTAAATACTTTAATTATCTAAAATTGTATTTAGTAATACATTTCTGTTAATGTATTTAAATACAGTATTTAACTACTTTTCAAAGTGTTTAGATATTATGTTTAAAATCTAAATAAAAAGGTTGAAAATATGATTTTGGCGCAGTTGGTTGTTGACATAGTGGAGTAATATCTTTAATCTATGTGGTTGAGCTACTTTTTTTTATTTTATTTTTTATACCAGCATGGCATTAAGTGATGGGAATTTTATTAATCCATTAATTGCCAGGAAATATTTTAAAATAGCAAATAAATGGTTATAAAATAAAATGTACTTGTAATTGTGTATGAAGGCATTGTTGGCTGGTGTAGGATGCTATTAATAATCGTACAAAATGTGTGTGTATGAAATTTTCCATTGGGAGTCGGGAGTCGGAATTCAGTTTTAAAATATCGATTCTTAGAGTCGAAGTCGGGAGTCGGTTGTTTTTAAATTGACTTGGGAGTCGGGTCGTGAGGTCTATTATTTTTTTTCGACTCCCCATCCCTGATATATAATAATATATTATATATATATATTTTTATATATATAATCATATAATATATATATATATAATCATATATATATATATAATATATATATATAATATATATATATATATATAATTCAGCTTCTTATATGAAATGTCCATTGTATCCAAGCATAAAGCGTTACCATTTTTATCATCAGTGTGAAATTATTATTATTATTATTATTATTATATATTATTATTATTATTATTATTATTATTATTATTATTTTGAAAGGTGGGTTTTTAGAATGTGAAAAATAAGGTATCTTTATCAATATAATATATATTATATATATATAATATATATATATTATTATATATATATACTTATTTATTAACTACAAGATACATACAGTAATTTAAAATAAGTATAAAAACTCTTATATTATTTTCTGTTTAGATGTATATATGTATAGTGATTAAAGTCTTCCTTAAAGTTTCATTACTGAAACTCTTCCTTGAATATATTATGGAGCTTGTAAAAATAAATATTACTTCCAATAACATTTCAAAAAAACATGAAAGTATTTTTTATTTAAAATCAAACCGATGAGGAAGAGAGAGAGAGAGAGAGAGAGAGAGAGAGAGAGAGAGAGAGAGAGAGAGAGAGAGAGAGAGAGAGAGAGAGATGCTTCTAACTTTATTCCCTAGTTGGAAATGATGGGCCGAGTTCTTTCTGAAGTGGCTTCGCTTAATCAAACGGTCATTTACTTACGATGATGGGCATTATTACTTCTGTTAAAGTGTAAGGTGTGCCAAGCCAATAAAATTAACAATTAACGACTTCAAAACGAGTGAAAAAATACAGTTGAGATAATTTATTTGCTCGTAAAATAAACATAAATGACTACGAATATTTTTGAATGAGACTGTGTTATCAAGAGTAACTTAGGCGGTCGAATTATCCCTTATCTCCAGAAAGGATAAACCGTTGCGTCAGACATCTATGAAATATAGATATCGCTTATATATATATAATATATATATAATTTTATTATATATATATATATATATATTATATATATAAATATATATATATATTTATTTTTTTTTAATTAATATTATTATTTTTTTTAATTAGTCAAAAATTGAAATATTGTAGATATATATAAGAAATTATATATTTTGATAATATAATAAATATAATAATACGCCACATAGAAATTATAAGAGAGAATATATATATATATATATATATATATATATAATATAATAATATATCTTATATATATATATATATATATATATATATATATATATATATATATATATATATATAATTATAATATATATATATTATATATATATATATAGATATATGACCTTATCTGTTTTACGACTCCGTTCAGTTTTGATTTTTTTTTTTTTTTTTTTTTTAATATTTTAAGTTTTTTTAAACTAACAATCAATTCAAGTGGTAACGGACATGATTCTAAAATATATAGGCTGTTACGTTTTTACGACTCCGTCAGTTTTTATTTTTTTTTATTATTTTTTTTTAACATATTGCTAGTATAATTGATACTAACAATGAATTTAAGAGGTAACGGACATATTAAAAAGTTCAAAATATTTTAAATATTTTTAAAGATTTTTATTTAAAATATTTTGTTTTATTTTTTTGGAGTGTTTTTCAATTAACTAAAGGAATACCCAAAGGTAAACCCCAAAGATGGCAGGAGTCGGGTCTCTCGGCCTTCCGGGAACGACAGGGTAGGACATTTTCCCCCTCGGGGAGGGTCTTCCGGAACCCCTCTCTTTTGGTATTTGGGTGATCGGGGGTTTCTCCGCCCCTCCTACGGGTATGGAAAACGTCCTCCCTCTGTCCCCCGTCGCTCGAGCCCCTATTATTATATATATATATATATATATATATATATATATATATATATATATATATATATTATATACATAAATATTATGTGTATATTATGTAAATTATATAATATATTATATATATATATACTAGTAGGGAGGAGTGTAATATTGGAGGCCGGAAGTAAAACCGGAAGTAAATTTTACCCTTCCACCGACGAAAAAAAACGAAGGTTTTTTTCGAAACAATAAAAATGATATAAATTAATTAAAAAAATTAATAAATTAAATTATTAAATAATTATTAATTAATTTAATAAATAAATAAATAAATAAATAAATGTTTAATTACCGAATATTATTATTTTTTTTATTGATGTGTATATTCCCGCACCGGTTGGGGCCCCGCAGCGCCCCGCACCGCACCGCACCGCACCGTACCGCACCGCACCGCACCTCACTAACGGATAGAGTTTGCCACATGGTATCTCTCTCAAACTTGACACCCCCATAGGGGGTGACGTAACCTCGTCGTAGACGAGGTTACGTGGCCATGCACCCATAGGGGGGGGTGCTAGCCCCCAAACCTGAGATATTGACGATAGAGGCTGAAACTTGGTATACACCTTCATATAAGGGTACCCATCATATATGGAGTTAAATAACCGTACACCCAAAGGGGGGTCTCCAGCCCCCAAAACCTGAAATATTGACATAGAACGAACGAAATTTGGTATACACCCTTCATATAAGGTACCCACATCATATATGGAGTTAAATAGCCGTACACACCCAAAGGGGGGTCTCCAGCCCCCAAACCTGAAATATTAACATAGAACGACGAAACTTGGTATACATCTTTCTTATGATGTATCCTCGATACAGAAAAAAAAATTAAAAAATTAAAAAAAAAAAAAAAAAAAAAAAATCTTTTTAAGTTTATAACTTGCAAATTTACTTTTTTACATACCCTAAAGCAGTAAATCAGTAAATCAGTAAATCAAACTGACCTCTAGCCACCCTCCTGCCCTTTCGTGATCTATTGATCTATTGATCTATTGATCTATTGATTCAAGTCATATTTTGTATTAAAATTGTCATGTTTTACATACACTAAAGCAGTAAATCAGTAAATCAAACTACCCTCCATTCCCTTCTGTCATTTCGTGATCTATTGATCTAATGATCTATTGATCTATTGATTCGTCATATTTTTACTAAAATTATCATGTTTTACATACCTTAAAGCAGTAAATCAGTAAATCAGTAAATCAGTAAATCAAACTGTCCTCCAGCCACCCTCCTACCCTTTCGTGATCTATTGATCTATTGATCTATTGATTCAAGTCATATTTTGTATTAAAATTGTCATGTTTTACATACACTAAAGCAGTAAATCAGTAAATCAAACTACCCTCCATACCCTTCTGTCATTCCGTGATCTATTGATCTATTGATCTAATGATCTATTGATCTATTGATTCAAGTCATATTTTTACTAAAATTGTCATGTTTTACATACCCTAAATCAGTAAATCAGTAAAGCAGTAAATCAGTAAAGCAGTAAATCAGTAAAGCAGTAAATCAGTAAATCAAACTGTCCTTCATACCCTCCTACCCTTCCATGATCTATTGATCTATTGATCTATTGATCTATTGATCTATTGATCTAATGATTCAAGTCATATTTTTCTTTAGTATAATAAATAAGTTCTTTGGATAAAAAGCGGGAAAAGAAAACAAGTTTTTATTTTAAAGCATTTATAATAGTGAAGACCTTTTCTTGCTCATTAGTGTTTTTGGGGGTTATCCTAGAATGGAGACGTTGCGATACAAATCTTATGTCGTGCTCCTGCCTACATCGTCTTTGTGTTTTGGTCCTACAGGATGCGGGAAAAACCTCCTAATCATTTCCAACCTCTAACACCCATTTTAATACGAGTGTTGTAGATTTATCCGAGCAACCAGTAAATACCTCGTTCAAAAATCATTTGGTGCATACAGTAGCCTCTTACCAAAAGAAAAGTTTACCATGCTTCACCCAAAAGACTTACCTGTGATTCAATAATTCCGAACCCCCGGTATATACGATGTAAAGTCTTTGGAAAAAATTCATACAAAGGTCACAAAATTTATAATCCATTGCTACGACCTTTGATGCATTGAAAATTGTAATGAGAAAAGCACACTTCTATTAGCATGAACTTACGGTCTTACATTCTACTCATCTTAAACATTACAGTTATTTCTCAAATATCACAAAGAATATTCTTCTTCAATCAGACATAAGTATATGCCGGGTGTGCTCTTTAAAAACCACACTCACCTAGTACTTAAATTTTGTTTGGCCGCACAAGAAGGGGTTACTATGAGTCCAGGTCAATGATTGTGGCTTACCTAAATGTTTTCACCTCACTGCACGTAATAAATTACTAAAAGAACTATTATAAAGAACCTTACAGCCTATCCCTCCCTAACGAGTTATACTTATCTCCTGTGAGAGCTTTCATTCCTTTAGGAACACGCATAGACGTAAGTTTGACTTTTTCGTTTACAAATACCTCTTGCCTCTCCAACGACATGAGACCAGCATCGGTACTTCAATACCTGCAACTAATCTCGGTCTACTTCATATCGCAGTTATACTATTTACCTCTTATGAGAAAATTCTAAAAACCTGATACACCTATCTGACACAACGTAAAACTCTATTCATTCGCGAGCTGAAAATTCACTCATACCACGCTACTACCACTTTATGACAGATTAGTATGCCACCTAACTTCTTATATACAAAAGGAAAGTTCCTTCTCAAACACGACACTCCAGACTACTAGGTAAAGCTACGTACGTCATAGCTAACATCAATCTAAATAAACACTTGACCACTGACTCACCACGGCATAACTGATCAAGAAAAACCTTAAAACTAACAAAGATTTGGTTAGAAAAAGGTGGAGGTGTGTTCTTACCTTTACTCTTTCCTGTCTCTTACAACCCACTCTTACTTACCACCTTACACCACCTTTTCAATATAGAGCCTTGCATAACAAGTGTGCCTATCTCTCATGAACTGACATAGCATAGTATCGGTTACTCACTCACACTACCCACGCCTTCAATTATGACAGAACGATTGACTCAAATAAACTCACAGTGACATCACTACACCATCATCTCACATAACACTCGTGACTACCAACAATCACAACATACACAACCCACAAACATACCAAACACAAACTAACAATCTTCTACCACTACACAAACATATCATTCAACAATCAACTCACACATACTTTAATCCAAAACACCAACATCTACAACCCACACAACACTTCTAACCCCAACATCCTAAACCAAACCAGGTACAACAACAATCAAGTTCGTTACTATCACTACCACATCGTCCTCACACTCACCTTCAAACTGCAACCGAGACACTTCGGTTATTACCACTTTCTATAACCTTTACCACTCGTCAATTATTTTCTACTACCATTTCTCTACTTCATCTCTTTCTCAAAGCATCTGTTTTTCAAACGAAACTGATTTCACCTCTTCGTGTACTTCCAATGACTACCAATCTCCTCAAGCTACTAAGCTCGACATGACATATAATAAACTTAACTACAACGTCTTACAGAAACACAGATAGGAACTTGCATACAACTATAACTTACAACTCCTTACATTTACCACGTTTTACACACTCTACATGCAATAAAAGACATCCCCTCATATCCCTTAACATATGCCTACATACTCACAATTAACATAAGCCACTTCTAAATCTATAAACAGTTCTCTCTCTTCTAAATCATCACCTAACGAAGAACTTCGGCTTACTAAAATGCACCAGATACTCAGACTTGAGTGAAAGAGCTAGACACTAATTTTAAAACATATACTTCAAGGTAGTAAGACTACCCTTACCCACATGTATGGACTAAGACCAACAGGGCTTATTGCCTCTATACTAAAAATTTCAACAGATTCATGCTTACCTGAGACACGCCAAGCTTCCTGCGACCCTACCGTACTATTATTGACGGCAAACTGCAAATATCATAGCACGCGATAACGCAACTACTATTGATTTGATTATATGATATCTGATCTCTCTGCGCGTTGCTTGGCAAGCAAGAGCTCCTTGTGACACTTTGAATGGTACGACACGGACAACTTCATAACTACAACAGAAACTCATAACAAATCTATCAAATTTCCCTGAGAACTTTTAATCCAGAAACTAACAAAGATTAACGCGCGACTCGTTTCTACTACCACTTCCTAGACATAAAATATTCCAATGTCCTTCTTCTAAACCAGATGTTGACAAGTTCCCTCCTCCCCTTTCGGTAACTTCCTCTTCACTGCTATCGACATGATTAACTGACTGTATCACAGTGCAAGTACCATTAACATCTCAAGCTCTTTACAGGAAGGACTATAATAGAAAAAGATCCCATCACTTCCGTCTTCACATGAGCCCTTCGACTTTCTTCCTAATTATTACGTAGATCCAACTTTCTCTACTACCACTATCTATGACTCTCAGTAATTGTTCCACTGTAATTTCTTATTTTAACTCTGTACACTCTATAATTTCTAACTGTTAACTCTCTACTGCTACTACATTGTGTTATTTCTTTTTAGATTTGTAATCTTAACAATACACGTTTCTACTACCACAATATTATTATTGATAACCATTGTAACTAACAAACACATATCTTTTCATAATACGGGACTTACCTCATCGCTTCTTATTCAAATATCACCCTATCGAGACTACTAACATCATACTAACCTGCAACTCTATACGAGTTATTCCTCTTACTTGCTAATGTCACCATTGTATCACGATCTGGAAGCGCTAAGCAGCATGCGTGACAAGGTCAGCAAACTATATACTAACCTATCTGATGCTCGTAAACTGCCTTACGTATAATGGCAGGCCTTCTTCTAAGAGTTTCTCTCAGCTATACTCCAACATATAAGCTTTCACTCACTACACTATAAATACAATATAAGCTTACCTGTACAATATCTATTAACCAAGAGCTGAGATACATCGCTATCCTCTAACCTCCCTACATAAACAACCACTCTACCTTAACCTACGCAAAAAAATTTCCCAACATCCGTAAATAACTCTCGAATCACACCCTCTTCCAAACCTCACTAGATATATACTATGTACCACTCTACTACCACTCTACAACCACTCTACTACCACTCTTACTAGGCGCAACCCTTGTATCTTGAACTGCATCGATACATACCATCATACAAGACTTCATACAATTGTAAGACGTGACCACATCACTATTCTCCATTTCTACTGTAAATACGCTGCTATATCCTTAGACTAATTTCTGCTCCGTTCATAACCGATCTCTTAAAACTGATCCCAACTTAATTGAGTCATAACACAACCTCTGACTTAGCTGAGCTACGTTCGATGCAGAACATCATACTAACAATAGCTAGAGCTTATAGATTTATTCCATCAACTTGATCTCGTCAGGCTCAGTGAATAAAGCCTTTACAGAATTTTTAACAGTACACAGACTTGTTTCTAAGAAAAGATCTACACGAGCAGTCTATGAACTACTTACTAGTCTGACTTACCTCATTAAACACATTTTCAGTTAAAAAGCCTCTCATCTATTGACTGGAACAGAACGATCACTAAGAACTCATTAACAACAACGTGCGAAAGAATACATCAAGCACTACAATTTCACGTTAAAATTGCTAATACATTTCTCAAAACTCACTATCGTCATATTTACTACAGACTAGATCTGCCTATTCACCTCTATATAACTGACTCACTTACTTCAGAAGAACAACTTACAGTAATTACCCCTACTCGTACACATGCGTCTATAGCACATACTAACTCCTCCAGTACCTACGACTCCTCTGTCGCGCATATATCAACCAAACATCTAACACACAGAGGCACTTAAATGTAGGAGATTATGTGAGAGTGTCTAGAGCACTAGAGAGCAATGAACAATTTTACTACACGCGTGAGCGTAAAGCCGAGTCGCGCTACTAGCAGAGAACTAGACTCGACGAGAATTTTCCTCTAAAGTATGCGCACTCACCATTCAGAGAACAATCTCCCAACGTAGTACAGAAGACCAGTCTTAACAATCTTACCAATATCTACATATACTTCTGAGTTTCTTAAGACAATTCCGGTCAAATCAAAATATACAAGCAGGCATCTCTAGCAAATCACAATCTACTACTACACGCAACATCTAGACAATAATCAAACGGTCTTACGATCCATAACCGACTGCTATTACACTAGCAATCTTATAACTGAACTCAGTCATAACTACCACATTCAGGAATCCTAACCACACGGTCAACAGACCGTAAAATAACTACAAACTAGCTCATATCTCTCAAACTGAGCCCACTGCGTACAACCACTACTGTCTATCCCAGACTGCTACGCCCAGTTCTCATATGTGTCTACTCTAATTCTATATGCTAGTATAGACCACTCAACTACACAGAACTCTACAAGAGAATCACTACTTGATCATGCTCTTACTTATCCACTCTACAAAGTGACACCACTCTAGACTGACGCCACTAGCTAGCAGATCCATCTCTATTTATCTAACTACTGCCCTTCTATCTACTACGCCACTTCTTCTACTTAGTGACCTGTACTACCTAGAAACATAAATACTATCTTAGAACCCCCACCTTATACAAACTTCACCAACTCTACTTAGACACTCTATATACTTTGACTCGCACGACTCTACAAAAATATCTCTGATAGCACCGATCTAAGTGCTCGCATTCTACAAATATTCTCGACGCACTTCTCATAGACAGTATATCGCACTCTTATCCAAACCATCATACTTATGGCTATCTCTCACATATACTTACGTACCAATGTCTACGATCTCAACCATAATTAGCTCATCTCTACAAACACAATGCTTATCTAAATTTTCTATATAAGCTCGGCCTTAACAGACTATTTATTTCATACGACAACCCCCCCGCCCCAAACTTGGCAATCCCAATGAAAAAATAATCATATCTGAATTATTAGTATTTACCCCACCCCCCCCAACCGAGCTCTCTACTATAATCCGGCCTTACTTCTTAACTGGTATCGCTTCTTTTAGACCTTTACACAACATCATACAAATCTTAGAACGTCATAAGCGATTCAGATTATGCTCACACTTCTTTAATCAATCCGACTTGCTATTCCTACTGTTTAATAAATACCAGTCTAACGTACATACTTACCCACGTACTTACAACGCCTACTGTACTCACTTTACAAAAATCTCCACTCTAAAACGCTTCCATGGACATACCATGAACCAATACTTAGACTATCTACCATCTAATATAATCGCACTCTCTTACCACTCTTCAACCTTGCGACCCTTTCGTCATAATCTAGCCTCGATTTCTCACAACTGAATATCCACACTCATATCTGACGGCAAACTAACATCAAACCATCATCACTCATACTAGCGCACTCTAATACGATTATCCTAAGCCACTCGGCATGTGATTAACCGAACTCTAGTCGTAATCTCAAAATACATAACTCACATCCTAAGGAGCTGATCCTCCATCTACATCTTTGAGCTTACTCGCTGCTTGAGCAACCCTCTACTTACCACCTCTACTTACAGACCACTTTTCACTAAACATCCATGGTGATACATTGGACCTTTCATGTTACAACCACTCTTACTACCACATGACTATTCATATTACGATCACCCTTATCAGCTATCTCGTAGGGCACCAATCTAAAGTGACTCCCACTTGTTCAAGAGTCATCGCTATCCTCATTATCTCTCTCATACATACCACGTCTCGTCAAAATTATACAAGCACTTTCCTAAATGATCACTTACCTATTACCTATTAGCTCGTGTAACTGACCCACATCTGAGAGTTCCTCCACTCTTTCGACGATTATCATACTAACGATGAGTCCCGAGGACCCACCATCCACTACTCACATCCATCACAATCTACAAATAGGCTCTAACTACCACTCATACTACCACTCTACTACCACTCTACCAGTTCCTCCCAGTGTACTACCTGATCTGGTAACAACTCACTATCAGACATACCAGCATCTAGATAGACTCAGCGCAATCTACAACACTCTACTATCCACCAAATATCGCCGAGCGCAATTGCTGAACTACCACTCGTAAGAGTCTTCACGGTCGGTACTTACAACGCACTGCCTAGACGTACCACGTGACTATGGTTACAATCCTACTAGCGTGAGCGGATCTTTCTTGTACTTACTTTCACGTTATATTCTGACTATACCACGTCTACATTACCCTCTCCAGCTATCTCACTCTCCAAATCAGACGTAGGTAACTACACTACACATCTCTGTCATCTAAATACACTTCCTCTACTACACACAGTTAACTACTAAACACACTCCAATCACATGGCCTATCTCTACTGGGGCACCAAAAACCACTCTGGACTACCACTCTACTACCACTCTAAAAATCAACTCTACTACCACTTTACAACACTTACTATCCACTCTACTAACACTCACACCACTCTACTGCGCGCCTACGTCGACCTACTCACCGCTTACATGATGCTCGAGCTAAACTACCGACTCCGCTACATAGCCTCGATGCTACTTACCGACATTGACATATACGCATACTCTACTACCTACGATCCATAGATTAACGCAACATACTTACGAACTACCACTTTATCAAACCACTCTTACTACCACTCTACTCACCGCACTACTGAATAGCCACTCGGTGCTACACGGATCGTACCTACTTGTGCGCTCGTCAACAAACCTATACAATGCATGGACATATCACATCAATCATGACAACCACTACCATCTACACGAGCAATCTAACTATAGCTTTCTCTGATAAATACACTCTACTACCACTTGTCACTCGTACGTTTTGCCATACCATCTACCACTCAACTCAGTCGACATATCTAGTAGCGCTACCACTTCTATCATACTCTCTTCTTATACTCTTACTACTACACATATCCATCCTAGCCAAATCTCATACATTGCCGCACTACTATAAGACGAACCACTGTGCTTACTTACCACTCTATCTCTCTACCTCACATGTATCTATACACATACGCGATCCTACTGTACTTAACACTCTACTTTTACCGCTCTCTGACAAGCATGGCTCCTTCTCCTCCCTACTTCCTACAACCAGCTCCTCTCCAGCGTTACTAGTCTGCTATAGATGCTTAGCAACTTGTCATCTCTACCATCTTCTCTGTGATCCTACCACCTAGTATCTCAACTGTGATGTTAGCAACCTAACTACATTTACTTAGTATCTTACTTAACTCCGTTCTACGTACACTACTCACAAATAACCACGATGTAACCTACCTTCTGACTAATTCACACACCATACACCTCAGGCCACTTCTTCGACAACCTCTCTACAACTTCGATCCTCTTAGTAAGCCGTAGCTCTTTACTACATAATCTCTCGTAAACATAACACTACTATTTAGTTAATAACACACTCAATATAGGTTCCACTCAATCTTACCAACTACGCACATCCGCCATACAAACTCACACTACTACTCCACACTCTGACGAAACCACATTCTACATACTTCACCTGTCATTACTCACTGTTTTACAACTCCATCTACATCTCGAGACGACTCGTGGTTTTAGTAACACATGACTACAACCAACTTCATCTACCTCAGGCATCGTGCTATCACTTTACAGCCGCGAGCTCATTAACAGTACCACCTCTTAACATACACACTACTGTATTTATCACGCTACATACATTACTACAATACTAACTATATCATACCAGTCATCATGCTCAACTCAACTACCAGCTCTCACTCACTCTACACATCACATGTCGTCCACGTACTACTAACCCATTTACTACATGACTCGAGCTAGTGTGAGAACATAATCTTTGAACACACATGCCGCTCTACATAAAAACATCTCTTTAAAACATACCACTTTCTACTACCACGTCTACAATCCACTCTTAATTGGACCGTGCGTCAACGTTAGCTACCTCATCTCTCTACTCACGTAGCTACTAACGAACTTATTCCCACCTCCATTGATGCTCACCCGCCTGCTACGCGTACCACTCTATCTACCACTCTACTAATCTACTCTCTCATATCAGCCCACTCTCATTATCACATCGTCTTACCAATACAAAGTCATACGCTACTAGACCACACTCTTACTAACACCTCGTCTCACTCAACACTCTCTTTTTCAAATTACAGTAGGAGATTTTTAGCTACCCCTCTCATACCTTACCACTACTAATTACTAGTTACATATAGAGCTGTAACCAATCATTTCCTACCTACTTTTATACATCACTCATGCTTACTAGCATCGCACATGCATACTACCTCACATCAAAATACTCTATACCACTCGTAACTGACTTCACAGTCTCCAAAATATCACACTATATACTCCATACAGACGAGAATCTCGACGTACTAACTATCCTACTTCTACTACCTCACTCTTAATCCCACAGGATACTTCTCTCGCGTAGTAATTACTCAACTCTATTGACTACCACTCATATTACCCTCACATTCAGCTCACAACTTGTACAACCCAGTGCGTCTCATTCACCTCATACTACCACTGGGTATAATTATTCGCCGAATTTCGTCTATCAAGACACACGTCGTCGACTCATATCTCTCTGTGACCTACCCACTACGTGGACTACCGTACCGTGCCTTTATAATAAAACCACTCTCTTAACTCCACACACTTCTGGAACTACCATATCATGACAACCACTCTATACCAACTCTACGAGTATCAGCGTCTGAGCTATACCACTCTTATTGCTACCACTCTAACAACCACTTCTTACAAACCTTGGTACACACCATAACGGTCTCTACTACTACTCTGAGCCTTGAATATCATCGCCAAGCTCTCACCATTATCACTGTACTACCGAGCGTTCTCTTTATACCTCACGTCTAATCTACACACTCTCACAACCTCAGGATCTTAGCTATCCTCGCTATTGCGACTACCTGCTACACAGCCGATACTTCTATCTCCTCACCGACTCTATCACTCGGAACAGACTAGTACAACCGATGTATCATAGGGATAGACTCTGCAAACATCCACATGCCTGTTGCTTTAGCGCCACAGCTTCTACCTTGCTCAATGAAAGCGGACTTTGGAACGCGGACGCTATAGCGCTCGCGCAGAAAATGCGGAACAAATCTCAGGCTGCTGTATCAATGATCTCAAAACTTCTTTACGACTAACCAGCTTCTCTGTATCAAACCATCGATCTCTCAGATCTCATGGCCATCGTCAGTATATGGCAAACTCTACTACACTCCTCCTACTACAATCGCGCTTTCTGACCAGCACTGACAACAGTACTCTTACATTACCACTCTTACTACCAAATTTTTCTAGCAACTCTATATAACAATGCTACTAGGCCACTCTACTATCGCAAGAAGTACTACTATTAAATACAGCCTCTCTACTCAACGAACTCTAAGTACACAGATTTTATACCCTCGCTGTTACCATTCCTCACTGACTACCATGACAATCCTCGTTCTCGTGACTCAATATAGGAACCGACTCTTGGACTTCATACTCTATCTTCAACACACTCTTCTCTACCTAGAGCTTTGTACATACGCCAGCTCATAGCTGATCCACTCTGTGTTAGCCATCAGCTCTACAGAATGCCTATCAATCATCATAACCACATCTACTTACCCACTATACAACTAGTCTATACATATCTCACTCTACACCCTTGACCTCTCTCTAGCACTTCTATGATCTTATCCACATTGTTTAGTACATCCCATTAACTGTAACTCATCAACCTTATTTTAACTACCATCTCATAACATAATAGTACTCTAACTATATGTCAAGCACTCTGATCTGACATCTCTCACTGTCAAACACTCTCTACATCTCAGTACCATCTTATTATATACCACTCTACTAAGTCGTCGACTCTTACTACCCATCTCCAATAGTAATTATCTCTAACCTCCTACTACACATCATGTCTTCTTCTCTCTCACTATCAAATAGTAATCCATCTCTAACATACTCCACTTTTTACATGGTCAAACACTATCTATTTGATACTACCGACTATAAAAACTTATATAACTGTCAACTACGATTCATGCTAACGTTCTGCACTTATGTTACTACCAGCTTCTAACAAATACCAACTCTTGTTATTCTTCTACTGCACCCGTCTTTTTAATCAAACATGAACTCAACTCTACAACCTACTCTTACTGACTATCTATCATAGACTAAAACACTACATGCCTTTGAATCTATCACGCAGAAAACCACTCTAACTACCACTTACAACCACTCTACTACCACTCTACTACCACTCTAGAACCACTCTACAACCACTCTACTACCACTCTACAACCACTCTACTACCACTCTACAACCACTCTACTACCACTCTACTACTACTCAACTACCACTCTACTACCACTCAACTACCACTCTACAACCACTCTACTACCACTCTACTACCACTCTACACCCACTCTACTACCACTCTACTACCAATCTACAAGCACTCTACAACCACTCTACTACCACTCTACTACCACTGTACTACCACTCTACAACCACTCTACTACCACTCTACTACCACTCTACTACCACTCTACAACCACTCTACTACCACTTTACTACCACTCTACTACTACTCTTCTACCACTCTACTACCACTCTACTACCACTCTACTACTACTACAACTCTACTACCACTCTACTACCACTCTACAACCACTCTACTACCACTATACTACCACTCTTCAACCACTCTACAACCACTCTACTACCACTCTACTACCACTCTACTACCACTCTACAACCACTCTACTACCACTCTACTACCACTCTACAACCACTCTACTACCACTCTACACCACTCTACAACCACTCAACTACCACTTCTACAAACCCACTCTAGTTACCACTCTACAACACTCACTAACCACTCTACTACCACTTACTACCACTCTACAACCACTCTACTACCACTCTACTACCACTCTACAACAACACTACTACCACTCTACAACCACTCTACTACAGTCTACTAGCCACTCTACTTCACTCACAACCACTCTACTACCACTCTACTACCACTCTACTACCACTCTACTACCACTCTACTACCACTCTACTACCACTCTACAACCACTCTACTACCACTCTACTACCACTCTACAACCACTCTACTACCGCTCAACTACCACTCTACTACCACTCTACTACCACTCAACAACCACTCTACTACCACTCTAATACCACTATACTACCACTCTACTACCACTCTACTACCACTCTAGAACCACTCTACTACTACTCTTAGGCCCCCAACCTTACCCACTCACAAAACCCCTCCATTCACCACTCTCTAACCACTCTACTACCACTCTTACACCCCCTCTACAACCACTCTACTACCACTCTACTACCACTCTAACAACCACTCTACTACCAATCTACTACCACTCTACTACCACTCTACAACCACTCTACTACCACTCTACAACCACTCTACTAACACTCTACTACCACTCTACAACCACTCTACTACCACTCTACTACCACTGTACTACTATCTAAAATACTGTAACTACCACTGTTACTACCACTCTACTTGCACTCCTACAACCACTCTACTACCACTCTACTATCACTTCTACAACCACTCTTACTACACTCTTCACAACCACTTCTACTTACCACTCTACTACCACTTTCCAACAACCACTCTACAATCACTCTATACCCTCTACTATCACTCTACTACCACTCTACAAACCACGTCTACTACACTCATAACACCCCCACTTACTCCCCCTCTACATCCACTCTACTACCACTCTACTACCACTATACAACCACTCTATTACCACTCTACTACCACTCTACAACCACTCTACTACAACTCTACTACCACTCTACTATTACTCTATAACCACTCTACTACCACTCTACTACCACTCTACTACCACTCTACTACCACTCTACTACCACTCTTCTACCACTCTACAACCACTCTACTACCACTCAACTACCCACTCTAACTTACCCTCTTCTACCACTTACAACATACTCTATACTACTCTACAACCACTCTACTACCACTCTACTACCACTCTACTACCACTCTAGAACAATTTTACTACCCTCTACTACCACTCTACTACTACTCTACAACCACTCTACCACCACTCTACTACCACTCTGCAACCACTCTACTACCACTCTACAACCACTCTACTACCACTCTACTACCACTCTACAACCACTCTACTACCACTCTACTACCACTCTACAACCACTCTAATACCACTCTGCTACCACTCTATTACCACTCACTTACCACAAATCAATACAACCACTGTCTACCACTCTGATACCACTGTACTACCACTCTAAAACCACTCTACTACCACTCTACTACCCTCTACTAACCACTCTATAACCACTCTACTACCACTCTCTACCAACTCTACAAGCCACTTCTATACCACTCTACAACCACTCTACTACCACTCTACTACCCCCCTACTACCACTCTACTACTACACCTTCTACTTACCACTCTACTACACTAAACTACCACTCTACAACTCGTAATACGAAACATACATCATACTAGATCACTCGCGAGCTCTTACGTTACCAACTCTACAACGCGCATGAGTGCGGTGTCTTAGCCACTAAGGACTAGCCATCTCTTGAATCTCTACCTGCATTACCTGCCTCTCACTTAGCTACCTCGTCTAGCTGACATCTCCACTTCTACTTACCACTCTATAACCACTGCATTACTTACCACTACTGATCTTTACTGACTATCTCTACTGACTATCGTAGAGAAATTGCCTGCCAGTTTTTACAATCCACTCCTACTACCACTCTACTACCACTTCTCAAACCACTCTACTACCACTCTTACTACCACTCTATTGAGAGCTATGATAAACCACTTTCGTACACTCTCTCTATTGCCTACATAATATAATCGACTCTACAGACAACTCAATCTACCACTCTCTTACTTACAGCATACATAGATGTCTACTACCACTCTATCAGAATCACTCTACTTTACCACTCTACTAACTCACTCTCATGACTATCACTCGGAATGACTATAAAGCGCGATACTATCATGGTATGCTACCACTGGCTAGTCTTGACACTTCGTTCCTACGCATACTTTTACTGACATCTCAACTCTAGTACCACGTCTACTAACCTCTATCAAGCCACAATACAACCATTCTACTATTTCAACTCGACTAACAACACACTCTACTAGCCTCTCTGACATCACCAGCTATCTACTACACATCGTATCTCTAAACCTCAGTCATCAACTTAGCAACATCACGATATATGACAGCGTCACGTACCCTGTGTGCTGCTGCTTCCATGGCTATTGCTTAGCTCATTTAAATAGCCGTATACTATTTACTCATAATCTCTACCAAAAACGACTATTTACTGATTTAACCTCGACTCTTATCAACGTTCTATGGGTAAAACAACAATTGCTACAATCTTTAGTTACACAACATATGACTATGCACTACTAATCAATCACACTCTCAACTACCACATCATACTAGACTACTCTTACAAACACTCAGTCTCTCACCACTTACTTGATCAATAGTGTACCATCCTATACAACCACTCTCGTGAGCACTTACATACCATGCATCCTCAGCAAAGGGCACTGTCTACTACCACGTCTACGTGCCACTCTAGTACGATATAGACTTTATCCTTAATCTATCCACTTCTTATAGTGTATGTCTACAACATGATCACTATTAATTCATCAAAACTATGTAACCTCTGACATCAATAGTTACTTACTAACCATCGCATCATACTAGCTACCATCACATCTACGAACCACTCACGATATAGACTACCACTCCGTACTGAGCTCAGACCTCTACAAATACGCGTGTGATACTGACCTCTAGCTCCAGCTCCTCTGTCAATCTAACTGACTCTGCTACCACTTTACTAACCACTCTTGCAACACTCTTACAACTCTACAATCTCAACTCGTACCACTACTCTTTACTGCTTACTACTACGTGATTGTACACACCTTAGACTCAAATTAAACTTACTAACCACTTCTTACTAGCACGTTATAACATCTCTTAACATACAGAATTTTTTTTTTTTTTTTGTTTAATTTTTATTTTTTTTTTTTTTTTTTTTTCTTTTTTGTAATTTTTTTTTTTTTTCTGTATCGAGACATTATAAGAAAGATGTATACCAAAGTTATTCGTCGTTCATATGTTAAGTATTTCCAGGTTGGGGGCTGGAGACCCCCCTATTGGTGTGTATACGACTATTTTAACTCCATATATGTGTGGGTACCTTATATAGAAGGGTGCCTTATATACATAAGTTTTCTTGTCCGTTCTATTTCTCTCTCTCGCTCTCTCTGGGACCCCCCCTTTGGGGTGCACGGTTATTTAACTCCATATATTATGTGGGTACCTTATATGAAGGTGTCTTCTACGTCAATATCTCAGGTTTGGGGGGCTAGCACCCCCTCCCTTATGGACCGCGGTGCCATGGCCACGTAAACCCCGTCTACGACAGAGGTTACGTCACCCCCTCCTCGCTCGCGCGCTCTCTCTCGAGAGCGATACCATCACGGCAAACTCTATCCGTTACTAAGCTGAGGTGCGGTGGACAGGTCGCCGGTACTTTGCCGGCTGCGTGCCGGGGCGCTGCTCATGGACCCCAACCGGTGCGGGGAATATACACATCAATAAAAAATAAATATATAATATTTTTAATTGAAACATTCCTATTTATTTATTTTATTTATATTTAATAAATTAATTAATTTATTTATAATTTTTTTAATTAATTTTATTATTTTTCGAAAAAAAACCTGCGGTTTTTTCGTCGATAGGCGGAAATTTACTTCCGGTTTTACTCGTATCGGAGCGGTCGATCGTATTTTTTACTTCCGGGACCTTCTTCCTGCAAATAGAAACTTATATGATATATATATATAATATGTGAGTGAGCGATACTATATATATATACTATATATATATACACTATATATATATACTATACATAAATACTATATATATTTATATTATTCATTATAACTCTCAATATATATATATAATATATATATATATAATATATTATATATATATATATATATATTAAATATTCTTTTGTAATAGCTTATACGCTTCGATTCCAAATATGTTAATTGGTCTCTTTCCTCGTAATCGTATCGTACGCTTTCGAGATATTCGATTTTTAAAATATTTAAATAAAGTGATTTGAAAAATATTTAAACTCTTCGAACTTTTGAAATCAATGTCCGTTACCACTGGAATTCATTGTTAGTTAGTAAAGCTGGAATCATATTTAAAAAAAAAAAAAAAAAAATCAAAACTGACGGCTTTGAGTCGGTAAAACAGAATAGCTCTCTATATAATATATACTACGTATAATATATATATATATATATATATAATATATATATATATATATATATATAATTATATATATATAAGATACTATATATATATATAATATATAATATATATATTATATTATATACTATATACTATACTATATATATATAATATTATATATATATATATATTATATATATTTATACTATATATATACTATATACTCATATATATATATATCTACCTATATATATATTAATATATATAATATATATATATATACTATTATAAAAAATATATATATGGCCGCTCTAGAGAGCCACACCTCCATATCTCTACAATAGCTACTACAGGAAAAGGAAGAACATTGTTGGAATCTCGGTAAAATTTTAGTTACAAAAACAAAAAAAAAACTACAATAGCAACACCGGGAAAAGGAATACATTTTTGGAACCCTGGTAAAATTTAGTTAGGAAAATGTATATATATATAAAAAAAATTGCTATTTTATTTTTTTAGGGAGTCGAGCAGGCGGGGACAGGACTATATACTATATATATTTTTGAATCCCTGCCTCAAATTTTAGTTAGGAAAATGTTATACTTATATAAAAATCGCCTTATTTTTTTTTTAGGGACAGCTCGAGCAGGCGGGGACAGAGTAACTCTCTCATATTATATATATATAATATATATAAATTATAATATATATATAATATTATATATATATATATATCTATATATATATACGCCTACTATATAATTTCATCTAATATATATTATATAATATAATACATACTATCACAATCCACCTCTATTATCTAATCCATATTTCGTCTAAAAGGTATATACACCTGGAATTCTTACAAGCCGAGGTCTCAGCATGACCGACCGACTCCGGGTACCATACAGCATTAGACTAGCGGACAACAGTCTACTATTTCCAATACAACCATCACCCCCTGACTACCCATCAGGTCGTACAACCAGGCTCGGCAGAGATACAAAACCCCGTCTCGAACACTCCCACCTCATACCATAAGCCAGCGGTCTAGCGAGACTCCCGGAGACCCTCTCCGGAAGGGCTACTCTGGCTACCACCTTTAGCACCACTCTTCAACCACTGGTGAGTGACATCTCTAACAACCACTTCATACCTACCCTGTGCTTGCTTTCCCCGGAAGGCTTCACATACAAGACGAACCCTCCCTACTACTCACCACCTCTCTCTTACTAACCACTTCTACACACTCTACTTACACATCCTCTC
>JABUQX010119310.1:0-45000 GCA_015478945.1 Trachelipus rathkii | reverse complement strand
ATATATATATATATATATATCCACAGGGCAATATTCAGATCAAATTATTGAATGCTTCTAACAAAAGGATTTCTAAATCACTGGAATGGTCGTTAATGAAACAAATGAACATGGAAGTCAAATGCATGAATATTACAAATGGTTCAAAAATATATAAAATAATACCCATGCATGATTTGCAATTTTTGATTAAGTCTAATTCAAGCGAAGATACGGTTTCTTTGAATGGTAACAATTCAGAATCTGAAGCAATAACAAATGATTTTTCCACTATTCGAAATGCATACATTTTCTTTAACATTGAATTTGAAAAAGATTTAAATAGCTGGAAAATAACTATAGCATCGTTAAATGAAACGGCACTGAAACAGGCAAGTCGAGAAGTTCTTAAAAAACGCAACTACATTCCACTTTTTTGTGAAGAAGACACTAAGGTGTATGGGTTTAATAATACAGTTAAATGGGACCTCACAAAGGGTAATGAGTCTCAAGTTCCCAAACCTAACATATGTATAAAACAAGAAAACGATATGAAAAAAAGAGAATGTAAATTTTTGAAAATTCAGGATGGTTTACCAAAGTATGAATGGTCTTTTTTTGATCCTAAAGAATGCAGTGTTAGAGGACTCTGTCCACCTGATTATGAGCCAGTTGTAGGATCAATATGCATAAAAGTGATTACAGAAAAAAACTTTGAATCTCATTTTTACAATTTAATAGGAATTGAGGATAATATTTTGGATTTTGCTGGCCAAATACCAGGGAATAAGGATTTAATAAATTTAATCGACTCCAAAGGATACAAAGAAGTTTTAATTCCAGTAATTAAATTAGAAGAATTTGACAAAATTCTTTACATAGGTAGAAATGCAAGACAGGGATATGGAATTGTTAATGAAAAGGCATTTGGAATTGTTGAGAACAAGTATTTATCGTACAATATTGTTACAAATAAAACTCATTCTCATGACCAAGTGAATGAAGGTCTTCCTTTAATAAGTATTATAAATACAGAAGAGCTTGTGAAATCATACAATAGCACCAACTCCTTTTTAAAAAATAATCCTACTCTGACAAAACGTAATTCATGCTATGGATATTTTTCTCACTACGATGGAAAATGCATAACATTTTCACAAACAAATGTTTTTAGGTCTTGGAGAGAAGCACTGGATTATTGTAAAAGTAAATCTCTCGAATTATTTGATATTGAACATGATTTCTTAGAAGAGAATTATAAAGATATGATAGTTAAAAGGAATATACCTTCAGTTTGGATAGGACGTGATTCAAAATCACTTGGAAAAAACCAAACAGTTTTAACTCCATCTGGAAGACAAATATTAGATAGTAAAGCTAAGCTGGAACATACAGCGTGTCAAACCAAACCTACAGAAAAGATTTCATCATTTCCTTTGATAATGAATCTTACGGAAAAGACTGATGATAAAGGAACATACTTATGTTTAAATTTCAGCATTAAAAATGTGGATTTTCTAAAAACGTTTCCAATCTGTTACTGTTATCCAAATTGGAATACTCAGGCTATCGAAAAATCAAAAAATAATACTTGCGATTATGTGACTGAAATTGAATATCGTTCAAAATGCCAGTGTACATCTGCAATCCTCCGAGCGAAATCACCAAGTGTTATTCATTCCAATGTAGTAAACTTTAATATAAAGGTAAATATGTAGATCAGAAGATTCCGCTAAACTTTTATATACTCACAATAGAAGAAATAGACAAGGCACTTAGATCTGTGAAAACTATAAGTAATATTCCTATTTCTAATTGGAACAATAGTGCATGCCATAATAGTATGCTACATGCAGCAAAATCAAATCAAAATGAGATTCATGGCAGAACTTATCTTAAAAACTTAGCATGCTCCAAATATGTACATGCAAAAGATATAGATGTTAAAGAAACCGAAAGTCTAATAAGTCGTAGTTACAAATACTTGAACGTTTCAGTAATCGTCAGAACAAGTGATGGTTGTCATAGAGATATAATTAGTGACGGTGTAAGAAATTTAACATGGGAAAAGACCTCCGGTGAAGGATATTTTCAACCAACAGAACTTTGCATAACTCACGATAGTGTTCCCGTCTTTCGCAAATGTGAAGGAAATTATTATAATGGTTACAAATGGGACACTTTCAACAAAAATTGCAGAAAAGATGAAACTGACTTCGAATGGAATTTAGGTAGACTAAAAGTTAAAAACACGACTAATAATATAAATGAACTTCAAGAAATTTTATTCAATAATAGCGATAAAGTTACTCCATTAGCTGTTAATGCGGTTTCAGATATTTTATCAAATATTGACAGAAGAGATGAATTCTCAGTAAGTAAAGTTATCAATATTTATAATAACATCTTAAAATCTCCTGTGAAGAATATCACAGATGTAAATACAGCTTCAAATTATTTAACATCTCTTGATGAATTATTAATTAGTCAAATCCCTTTTAATTTCACTACTGAGCAAGAGAAAGCCAATAATAACGATCAATTTGTTATATTTGGTGGAAGTATTTCAGAAGTAGATAATAAATTGCCTGTTGCTTTTGGAATAGAAAACAAAGAAAACGAGTATGAATTTTCATTTTTGGAAACAATAGAAACCGAAATTGAATCGCCAAATGTTATTGTTTCTATTCCAGAAAGTTTAAGGGAAAAGAATTTAAATTTATCTTATGTTTATATACAATGGAAAAATAAATTATTTTTCGAAGATTCATCTCTGAAAGAAAAGAAACTCGAAATCGTCGGAGATATAATCGACGTTAAGTTTGCAAATTCAAAAAGTAGAAGTGTAATAAAATATATTAATGATAGCATTACAATAAAAATGAAATTAAATTACTCGTATAAAGATAAACAGTTTGTTTGTGTTTCTTGGAACCTGGATAATGGATCATGGTCAACTGACGGTTGCTCAGAAAGTTTTAAAGGTTCAAATAGTAATTATATATCATGCACATGTAATCATATGACACATTATGGATTTCTTTTTCATGTGCAAATTTCAAAAAATCACGAATATGCCCTTAGCATTATTGTGTACTTGGGGTCTTCCGTATCAATATTTTTTATGCTTGTTATAATGATTTCAGGAGTTTGCCTTAGAAAATGGCCAAAGCATGAAGACAGTGAAGCAAAAACTCTAATTAACCTTTGTGTTGCTATTTTAGGAATAACTTTATCTATGCTTATAATAACTGGTCAGATAAGGAGTAAAATATTTTGTGATATTTTTGCGGCTGTTCTTCATTATTTTCTCTTATGTTCTTTTTTTTGGATGTCCACAGAAGCTTTCTTCAAATTTCTTATCTACGTAAGGGGACGTTTCTTTTTAGATTACAAATTATATAAGCGTGCTCTTTTGGTGTCATGGGGCATTCCTTTAGTGATTGGTATTATTTTATGGACCTCCAGATTTTTAGCAAATCGCCAACTTGAAAATAAAAAATCGTGCTGGTTACAAAAAAATGAAATGTACTATTATTTTTTGATGCCCTTATGTATATTTATGGCATTGAATTTGTTCTTATTTCTTTCTATCATATACAGCTTTTGGAAAATGCTGAAATCAGAAACAAATCCAAGACACACTGAAAATATGAAAAGAAGACGTAAAAGAGTTATATATGAGGTTATCGTACTTGGATTTCTGTTTGGTTTAACTTGGCTCTTTGGATTATTTTTAATGACTGGAAATCAAACTTTTACGACATTAGTTGCTTATATTTTCAGTATACTTCAAAGTTTGCAAGGGACTTTTATATTTGTAAGAGTTTACGGTAACAAACTGTTTAGAGATGAATGGAGGCATTTCTTTAACAGGAATATTAAAAATTTGGATCCACAATCTACTGATGTTGCAAGTGCTACTCAAAGATCTAACTTGAGTTAACAATTAAATATTTTTATATCAGTAATATTATTTAAAAAATTAATTGATTCAGTAATACTTTCATACCGTTTTTTTATACAGTACTTAAAATATTAAAACGCATGCAAAGCAATGCATTGATTTAGAAATTTGGATTGCTTGTATATTTTATGTTGTCAGAAAATAATGCTAGAAAACAGCATTGGTAAAAGAATTGTGAATGGTGAGTGACACGGAAAACTAGATTACCTTCCATAAATGCTTTGGAGAGCGCGTTATATGCATAATTCATAATAAAAATCGGAACTAAATGACAAATATCAATAAAAGTGATATTCAAAAAATATATTGTAGTGAAACCTATAGGGAGATTTAATAGAAGAACCATTCAATAATGTGTTTTGATAATTCGATATTTAAGAAAATGTCATAAGCAAAAACATGTGTAGAATGTAATTTTAAATCTTTATATGATTTTGTTAGGTGATACTCAAACAATTTATTATTAAATTAGAAAATGGCTTCTTGTTTTTATTTTACCTTTGCAAATTTAATCAAGATTAATTTCAGTTATGAAATATGTGTGTAAGCAAAGTTTGAAAAGAAAAAATTATCTTACATTAGGCAGGTCTTAAGGTGATCTGGAACAGTTCTGCTGCACTCCGATGCTAAGAGGTTTGTTCATTAATTAGCACCTCATTCATTCTACCATTTCTATATTGGAATGTTTATAGGAATATCTAAAAACACTCCTTTTTCATATGCTACACAATCTATTACACAATTGCACATTCCTTTCCAACTTTTGAAAAATAAAACAACAACGATAGCCTGTGAAAAGCAAAGGGAGACGGATTCCAATAATAACTCCTCATATAACCCTTCCCACCATATCACCTACGAGATGGCTGTCTCGTAGGGTGGGGTTGATGCCGTTACGGAAATTCAGGCCTGTTGTAGTACACGGTCTTTCTTTATTAATTTCCGAAACATTCTCGAACTTCACATTAGTTTAATTTCTTATTGTAGATCTCACCCCTTATTCTAAACTGAAACTCGAGTGTTTATGCTCTGCTAAAGCAAATCCTAGTCTGTTGACTCCTACTGCTTCTATCCTTGGTTTTAATCCAAATGCGGGCGTTGTGCATATATGCGCAGGGTTGTTATTTTGTTCTCGTGCCTCAAATTCAGAGTCATTTTAATGTTCTTTCTTATGACTTAGGCTATTATCCCAATTTAAAATTAAGCTCATCTTTTTCTGTTTATTTACAGACGAACTCTTCTAACTCAAAGTTTACCCTTTAAAGGGTAAACTTTGAATAACTCATAAATTATTTCACTACCATTTCTTAACTCAAAATAAAGTACATTCTTTCGTCTTCTCTTTACTCTGAATTCATTACACTTTGGGATTTCAATGTTCACCATCGCCATTGGTTTTTATCTAGAAACAACTATTGAAGACGATTGACAATTCCCTATTTAAAATAGACTCAAGCAGACAGTTAAGCCTCCAACTCGTATGCCTGATCGTCTTGGAGATGAACTCAATATTTTTTAAATTTTCCTAATAATGTTAAATTCTTTTTGCCTATGAGTTCATCCGCCCATCTTCTTTTATCAGTATCCTTTTTCATCTCTTCAGGTTTTCCACTAGAGCGACCTCGGACTTAGGCAAGGAAACGCTTCTGATATTTCCGTGCTGCAAATTAGTCGGACTTACTGTTGCACTAATTTGATTTCCTTTCAAAGGTTATTACATCAATATAAGGTGTTCCTTGGAGTTGGAAGAGCACATTATCGAGGTGAATTTTTCCTCTATAAAGGCGTACATTTTATATTCTTTAACCTTTAAACTAAAAGTCACAAACCTTTTTTTTAAATCTGCATATTCCGATGCCTACATCCACAGGAAATTTCTTTAAAAGGAATAATCGACCTCTTAAAACTAGGAAATTATGCAAAATCTATTCTCAGTAACAGTAACAAAGAACTATCTTTGCCCCTTACAAAATATATTAATCTTTTAGGCTTATATTTATAAACGCTACTTTAGAAAACCATTTTACAAGTAACATGTGAGAAACTATCTTTAACATAAATTTAGATTTATAAAATATTTGTAGACCCTTTTTGACTTCTTCTATGACTTAAGAGACCTTTTGAGGCAATGAACTCTTGGCGAAATCTCGCATTCAGTTAAAGTACCTATTTATAAACCTTAAGAGTTCTTTCAAAAATGTGTATAATTTTAGATCGATATTCTTAAAATACCTATTTATAAACCCTGAGAGTTCATTAAAAATGTATAAAATTTTTGATCGATATTCCAGACACATTCGTGGAAAAAATTTCGCCGCAAGGAAAGTTGTGCCACGGATCATACTTTATAAAGGACAGCTTTTAAAGGACAGAATAAGATATAGTAGACGAATATTATATATATAGTATAGTATATGGGATATAGGTATATATATATATATATAAGAGGTATATAGTTATAAATATATATATATATATATATATATATAGTAGTATATAGTATCACTATCAATGGTATATAGTATATATTATATAGTAGATAAATTATATAAATATATATATAGGATATATATATGTATTATATATTATACTAATAATAATTAATAGTGATAATATATATATATATAGGTATAATATAATAATATATAATAGTATAGTATAGTATCTAAATATATTATACATATATATATATAGGTAGTATTATATAGTATATATATTATATATAGTGTACTTACTAATTATATTTTATTGTGTATATATATTACTATATATATATATATATATAGAGTTATGAGTGTTATATATATATATATAGTTGTATAGTATATATATATATATATAGTATATAATATATATAGTATATATTGATAGTGTGATTTATATATATATAATATATATATTATAAATATTATAATAGGTTATATATATAAATATATATATATATAATATATATATATAATATATTTATATATATATAGTATAATATATATATATATATATAAAATATAGTATATAGTATATATATATATATATATAATATTATATCGTATGTTACTCCTGAACTGAAGGAAAATACAATTACACCACACACACACATTATTGTATATAAGGTATATATTAATAGTATATATATATATATATATATATATATGATAGTAGTTATATATATATACTCTATATATATATATAGTAATATAATATATTAATAGTATATAGATAACATATTAAATGTACACACACACACAAACATACACAACAGTATAACACAAATTATGTAATGTTGTGGCACGACAAAGGTAGAATACTCAAAATTAAACAGCACTACACATGTATATAGTATATATATATTATATATATATTATATATATATAATATTATATATATATATATATTATGATAAGTATATATTATATATATATATATATAGTAGGGAATATATATAGTATAAGTATTATATACTTATATATAGCCTGCATATTCAGACATGAGGGAAGCTCATTCTGGTAGGATACTGTCTGTATCCAGGGCCTGTAGTCAGAATTGCAGAAGACTGTAAAAACGTTAAAAAAGTTAAGCGGAGTTGCAAATGTAATGGTATATCCAAATTATCAATGAGGCATTCCATTTTACCCTTATTTCAGGAACGACTATTGGTCTTATTCAGGAATCTACTATGGATCCTACAAGAAAAATATTCAGATATGTTGTCCATCTTCAGTTGGAAACTGTCTTTCAACCTGTAGTCAATTTTATGACTCTTGCCCCCAATGTAAAAAGTTGCAAAAGTTGAAATGTTAATGGTATATCCAAATTGGCATTCAAGCATTCCATTTTTTACCCTTATTTCAGGAACGACTATTGGTCCTACCAAAAAAAAAAAAAAAAAAAAAAAAAAAAAAAAAGAAAAAAAAAAAAAAAAAAAAAAAACACGAAGATATCCAGAAATTTGGCAATCTTCAGTAGGACACGGTCTTTCAATCTGTATTCAAATTCAATGACTGTTGTCCCTCATGTAAAAATTTACAAGAGTTGCAATATTATTGGTATATCCATATTGACATTCAAGCTTTCCAGTTTTTTATCCTTATTTCGGAACTACTATGGGTCCTACGATAAATGGGAGATATCCAGCCATGTTGACTATCTTCAGTTAGACACTGTCTTTCATCCTGTGATCAAATCAAAGACTCATGCCCTTCATGTAAAAAGTTACAAGAGTTTCAGTGTTGTTCGTATATTCAAATTGGCATTAAGAATTCCATTTTTTTATCTTTATTTCAGGAAACACAATGGGTCCGGGAAATATCCTGACATGTTGGTCCTCATCAATAGGACACTGTCTTTCAACCTGTCGTCAAATCAAAGACAGTTTCTTCGTGTAAAAAGTTACAAGAGTTGCAATGTTAATAGTATATCTAAATTTCCATTCAAAAATTCCAATATTTTGACCATTATTTTAGGACCTACTCTGGGTCCTACAAAAAAGCGGGAAATATCCAGACATGTTGGCAACTTTCAGATGAACACCATCTTTCCACATGTAGTTAAATTAGAAACCGTTGCCCCTAATGTAAAAATTTATAAGATTTGAAATGTTAATGGTATATCCAAATTGGCAATCGAGCATTCAATTTTTGTTTCCCATATTTCAGGAACTATTATGGTCCTACATAAAAAGCGGAAGATGTCCGGACATGATGGATCCCCTCTGCAGGACCCCATCTTTCAATCTGTAGTCAAATCAAAGACTGTTGGCCCTAATATAAAAAGTTGCAAAAGTTGCAATGTTAATGGTATTCCAAATTTTCATTCAAGCATTCCATTTTTTGACCCCGGTTTCAGGAACTACTATGGGTACTATAAAAAACTGAAAATATCCAGACATGTTGGCTCTCATCAGTAGGACACTTTCTTTCAACCTGTAGTCAAATCAAAGACTGCTGCTCCTCATGTAAAAGGTTACAAGAGTTGCAATGTTAATAATATATCCAAATTAGCATTCATGTATTTCATTATTTTGACCCATATTTCAAAAACTACTATGGGTCCTACAAATAAACGAAAGATATCACGACATGTTGGCCCTTATCAGTAGAACACTGTCATTCAACCAATAGTCAATTCAAAGACTGTTGACACTTATTTAAAAAGTTACAATAGTTGCAATGTTAATGGTATATACAAATTGACATTCAAATAATCCATATTTGAACCTTGATTTAGGAACTACTATGGGTCCTACAAAGAAAACGGGAGATATTCAGATATATTGACTCTCATCAGTAGGACATTTTCTTTCCAACTGTAGTCAAATCAATGACACTTGCCTCTCATGCAAAAAGTTACAGGAGTTGCAATGTTTAAGGTATATCCAAATTAGCATTCAAAAATTCCAATATTTTGACCCTTAACTCAGAACCTTCTCTGGGACCTACAAAAAAAAAAAAAAAAAAAAACGGGAAATATTTAATGTGCTTATAAATTACTATTTAAATATAACTAAATAAATAAAATAATGTTGCCCTCGAGTTACATACCACTTTGATCTGTCCCTTCTTTACAGCCTTTTGAACGAACTTAATACTGGCATCTGTCCGTAGCAAACCATTCTTATCTCTTTTCTTCATTTGGTTTATTAACTTATTTTCTTCCCTCCTTGCTCTGAGTTTTTGATGCATTTTCTTTGCTCGTTTTTGTTAAATATATTATTTATTTATTTATTTATTTATTTTTTTTATTGATTTATTTTTTTTTTATTTTTTTGTATATTTAAGTGATTTAACTGCAATAGAAATAAAAAAATAAAATAATAATATTTATAGCAAGGCTACTCTGTTCCAAATTTCTACACTATTGTCAACAAAGGATCATGTTTCAAACAGGTTTCTTTTATTTCGGATGTAACATCAATATTACAAATAATATCGGGTCACAATCTAATAATTAGATTATAACGTAATAATATATCTAATAATTAATAATTAATCTAATAATTAATATATTATGAAGATTTTAATATATTTTTTTCAATTTTCAACAAACCATCAAATGTAACCCGTTAAGTAACACTCTTTAGTGTTGCTGTTTCATTGTGTCATAGACTACATGCCCTATTTTAATATTTTGATTTACATAGATTGAATAACTCACTTCAAAAATAATACTATATCGAACTTAAAAAGTTTGTCTCAAATTATATTCCGCGTGACGTCACGAAACTGAAAAAATCAAAAATAAAAACCCAAAAATCTGAAATTGATTTTTTCTCAAAAACAAAAAAAATCACCAACCCTCTCAGTGGGACACTGTCTTTCAACTATTAGTCAAATCAAAAAATGTTGTCCCTCATCTAAAAAGGTTACAAGAGTTGCAATGTGTCGAGAGAGAGAGAGAGAGAGAGAGAGAGAGAGAGAGAGAGAGAGAGAGAGAGAGAGAGAGAGAGAGAGAGAGAGAGAGAGAGAGAGAGAGAGAGAGAGAGAGAGAGAGAGAGAGAGAGAGAGAGAGAGACGAAGAAAAATCGTTAAAAATGCCTTATGCCAAAAAGATATGGCCCAAAACACAGCGGGAAAAGGGTAACGCTCAGAAGACTTACGCAAGGACTTTAAGATCTTCACCCCACTGAACAATCCCGCCAACGGTCATCAAAAAATTTTTTCTTTTCATGGAAATCGAAACATCAAGTTATGACTTCAAAACGAACAAAGAGTCGTCTCTCTCCTGACTCATTGAGAGAGGGAGGGAAAGAGTTAAGACTCTCCCACTACAAGCCATCACCCACTTTTCGGAGCATGATCCGTTGGTTTGGTTACATCAGACTACAACCATTTTCAAACTAAATGATGTGACGGACCCAAGAGAGAGAGAGAGAGAGAGAGAGAGAGAGAGAGAGAGAGAGAGAGAGAGAGAGAGAGAGAGAGAGAGAGAGAGAGAGAGAGAGAGAGAGAGAGAGAGAGAGTTGTAACAAATCTTAATCTTGAAGAAAGGGGTTCTAAGTATTACATGAATCAAAGAAATGGGTTTAATAAATTTAAATTTAACGGCTCAAGAAAGTATGGCTTAATAACAGTAAGTATGGCTAAATAGGTGGGAGAGGGAGAGCCGAGGGGGGCAGATTTAGTTGGAAAATTTTTCCTTATGTAAATCGCTTCATAAATGTATGTAATAATATTGATAATAATAGTAATAATGATGGTGATAATAATGACAATAATAATAATGAAACATTTAATAATAATAATAATAATAATAATAATAATAATAATAATAATAATAATAATAATAATAATAATAATAATAATAATAATAATAATAATAATAATAATAATAATAATAATAATAATAATAATAATAATAATTTAGAAATTCTACATCAGCTTTTGTCAAATCCAGCTTGGCTTTAAGCAGTATTACCAAACAAAATTACTTAAAACAATTTAGTTTCTTAATATTAATTCAGGAGATGATTTAAAAAGAGCAGAGTATTTATATTTATTAGACTTAGTCGGTTCTCGTCCAGCTGATTGTCTTTCTCGTATTTTGACTTACAATAGAATGAATTATTTAACACTAGATTTAAAATTTAATATTACTAGCTCAGATTTTAGATTGATTTTAGCATTATATTATATTTAACTTGTTGGAGTCAATATTATTGAACTTCTTATGTTAATGTTCAGCTTAGATGCCTTATGAAATACCTCGCTATTTTCGTTTTTTAAGCTCACATGTAAAATTTATATGATTTTGAAATAATAGGTACAGCAGTTGTGCTCAGTGAATAAATGTTACTGGTGCTTGTAGCAGAAATTCTCACCTGCTGTCTATCGTGTACCACATATAAATGACGTACAGTCACTGGGACATTGGTACATGATACAGTACTGACATGGTGAGCCAACTGAAAGGGTATCCTGGGTAGAGAAACAGTAAAGTTTTCTGTTTTGTGGTATAGTTTAACTGTGATTTTTGAGTTACTTGTAGATTTAATGTGGATTGCACAATGCCGCGTGTGTTTTCCTTCTATAGTCTTGTATTTGAGTTTGTGGTCGTGTTCTTACACATAGATATTAGCTCAGAAAGAACCTGTTGTTTATAGATGTTGATTTTGTTTATTATTTTCTCCGTTAAATTTAATTAACTGTAACCACCCTTTAAATTTAACGGAGAAAAATAATAAACAAACCATCAACAAACTCTATAAACAATAGGACAATACGAACAATATCTATGAAAGTATTAAATTTTATTTTAAAACTTCAAATGCAAAAGACTTCGATAAAGAGGGAAAATGCCTACGCGGCATTTTTAACGCCCACATTAAATCTACAAGTAACTAAAAAATCACAGTTAAACTATACCACAAAACAAGCAAAACTTTCTTCCTGCTTTACTAAGGATACCCTTTCAGTTAATCACCATGTCGTACCAATTCGCATGTCCTGAGTCTCTGACTGTACGTCGACGCATATTGGTTACACGACTAATAGATTAACAGATAGGGGCATACCACAGCACCGTTTAAACCCAGTAAAATATACGAACATTTATTCACTGAGCACAACAAGACAACTGAACCTGATATTTCAAAATCATTTAAAATTTTACACTCCTCATGTGAAGCCCAAAACTGAAAATAGCTGAGGCTTATTACATAAAACATCTAAAACCAGACATTAACATAAAGTTCAATGTATTGTCCCTTAAGTTAAATATAATATGAAATGCTAAAATCTAAAATCTAAAATCTAATTTGTAATATTAAATATTTAAATCTAGTGTTAAAATAATTCATTCTATTGTAAGAATCAAAACTCTGAAGATGTCCGAGGTTTACGGACGAAACCGGTCAGGATCTAATAAATATAAATATGCCTCTTACTTTCTTTTCAAATTATTCTCTAGATTAATATTAAGGAAACTAAATGAATATCAGAAGAAAATATTTAGGGAGTTGGAAGCAAAAAGTAAAACTTATAATAATAATAATAATAATAATAATAATGATAATAATAATAATAATAATAATAATAATAATAATAATAATAATAATAATAATAATAATAATAATAATAATAATAATAATAATAATAATAACACACACACACACACACACACACACAGACAGACAGTAATAATGCTCCCCCGAAAGAGTTTGCGACTCTTCCCTCCAAGGCATAAGCTAAGGAAATACATAAGGTTGAAACTAGCAAAATTTTAAATTCAGTTTGTAATTTTTAGGATTCATATGATAGTAGTGTTTTAAATTTACGTGCAGAGAGCAGAAAAAATTGATAATTTTTTGGTGAAATTAATTGTATAAATTTTAAAAATATTGAAATTTCAATTCCTCATTGTATATACGATGAAGAATTTTTAGACTTTAGAGATGTTGAATGTTCGTTGTCCCCTGCTTCTAAAATAGATGCACTTGGCAGCCGTAGCAGAGAACCAGTTGCGGTCTTGCCGGCCACTCTCTTATAGGAAAGAAATGTTTTCAAACAAACTTAATATTGTAATAGAAAAAAGGACGAAAATGTTGTATTTTCTAGATTCTGAAGCTAGTTTAAATATTCAGAGAGCTACCGAGTTAAATAAGTTAAAACCCATTATAGGTACGCTGAAGGCGGCAAATGGAAATTTAATAAATGTATGAGATAAGAGGAAGGTAAAAATCGATATAGGCTTACAAAAATTTTATGATTTATATTTCTATTTTGAGGATATTGAATTAAATGTTTTGAGCATTCCTTTTTTAAAGGAAAAGGAATTTATTTTATATTTTATGTATGGTTGTTTGCTAGATCCAAAAACTAATTTAAGCATTTCCATCGAAAATGACGGAAATGATTTTGCTGAAAGTTTCTAAACTCTGTTTTTCCTCTCTCCAGTCTTAAAATTGACATACCTCTTTGTGACTTTCCTATAGTAAATAAACTGGCTAAAAATTGTAATGATTTATTTTTAAACCCACATGAATATCCAAATTTAAATTTATGACTTCAAATCGAACAAAGAGTCATCTCTCTCCTGACTCATTGAGAGAGGGAGGGAAAGAGTTAAGACTCTCCCAATACAAGCCATCACCCACTTTTCGGAGCATGATCCGTTGGTTTGGTTACAATCATTTTCAAACTGTGATGTGACGGACCCAAGAGAGAGAGAGAGAGAGAGAGAGAGAGAGAGAGAGAGAGAGAGAGAGAGAGAGAGAGAGAGAGAGAGAGAGAGAGAGAGAGAGAGAGAGAGAGAGAGAGAGAGAGAGAGAGAGAGAGAGAGAGAGAGAGAGAGAGAGAGAGAGAGAGAGAGAGAGAGTTGTAACAAATCTTAATCTTGAAGAAAGGGGTTCTAAGTATTACATGAATCAAAGAAATGGGTTTAATAAATTTAAATTAAACGGCTCAAGAAAGTATGGCTTAATAACAGTAAGTATGGCTAAATAGGTGGGAGTGGGAGTGCCGAGGGGGGCAGATTTAGTTGAAAAATTTTTCCTTGTGTAAATCGCTTCATAAATGTATGTAATAATATTGATAATAATAGTAATAATGATGGTGATAATAATGACAATAATAATAATGAAACATTTAATAATAATAATAATAATAATAATAATAATAATAATAATAATAATAATAATAATAATAATAATAATAATAATAATAATAATAATAATAATAATAATAATGATAATAATAATAATAATAATAATAATAATAATAATAATATAATAATAATAATAATAATAATAATAATAATAATAATAATAATAATAATAATAATAATAATAATAATAATAACAATAATAATAATAATAATAATAATAATAATAATAATAATAATAATAATAATAATAATAATAATAATAATAATAATGTTCCCCCGAAAGAGTTTGCGACTCTCCCCTCCAAGTCATAAGCTAAGGAAATACATGGGGTTGAAACTAGCAAAATTTTAAATTCAGTTTGTAATTTTTAGAATTCATATGATAGTAGTGTTTTGAATTTACATGCAGAGAGCAGAAAAAATTGATAATTTTTTGAGAAATTAATTGTATAAATTTTAAAAATATTGAAATTTCATTTCCTCATTGTATATACGATGAAGAATTTTTAAACTTTATAGATGTTGAATGATCGTTGCCCCCTGCTTCTAAAATAGATGCACTTGGCAACCGTAGCAGAGAATCAGTTGCGGTCTTACCGGCCACTCTCTCATAGGAAAGATATGTTTTCAAACAAACTTTATATTGTAATAGAAAAAAAGGACGAAAATGTTGTATTTTCTAGATTCTGAAGCTAGTTTAAATATTCAGGGCATGATCCAATTTTTGGCTGGGGCTGATCCCAGTTTTCAGCCCTACCTAAAAATGGACATAAAATTCGGAATTTTCAGCCGATTTTTGACCATAAACACAAATGTAGTTATCTGCGTTTAAACGCGAGTCTTGAGAAGCTTGTGACCGTAACAGTAATCTCAGAATTTCGAAACTATATTATTTTCAACTTATGAATAAACTTGAAATATTCAGAGCCGGTTCATTACTCATACAAAGATGCATATATTTTCGAATTTTTTAATGTTAGTTGTTGTCCGTTTTCCAACCCATTTTTTGAATTTGGAAAGTGGTATTGACATAATTTTTTTCTTACTCATTCACAACACAATTCAGGGCTTATATAGTCGGGCAAGATGCATTGTTTGTACTTAGATAATTTCTTTGTATATGCAAAAGGTTTGGATTTGTTCTTGGAACAAATTTTCAAAAATAAAAGGTTTTGAAAATTTTTTAAAAATTTTCTATTGAGTATACAAAAAAATTATTTAAGTAAAAAAGATGCATCTTGCCCGACTTTACAAGCCCTAAAAATTTGATGTTGATCGGATGGGTAGAAAAAAAATATGTCAATTTTTCACTTTTCAAATTAAAAAAAATGGGTTTGGAAATTGGACAACGCTGAGCACAAAACTAAAAAATTCGAAAATGTAATACGTATTTATTGTAGGTAATGAACCCATCTATGCATATTTCAAGTTTAAAGTCATTTCGCAAAAAAATCTGAAAGTTGATATGAAAATAGTCAAAAACATGGATTTTGAAAAATTGAAAATTCTGAAGTTATGACTACAGTCACAGAAAAACACCGGAAACCAACGTTTGAGAGCGCAAAAAAGCTACATTTTGGTGTTTATATAGTCAAAATCGGCTGATAATTCCGAATTTTATGTCCATTTTTAGGTGGGGTGAAAACTGGGGTCAGCCCCCAGCAAAAAATTGGACATTGCCCTTCAGAGAGCTACCGAGTTAAATAAGTTAAAACCCATTATAGGTACGCTGAAGGCAGCAAATGGAAATTTAATAAATGTATGCGATAAGAGGAAGGTAAAAATCGATATAGGCTTACAAAAATTTTATGATTTATATTTCTATTTTGAGGATATTGAATTAAATGTTTTGAGCATTCCTTTTTTAAAGGAAAAGGAATTTATTTTATATTTTATGTATGGTTGTTTGCTAGATCCAAAAACTAATTTAAGCATTTCCATCGAAAATGACGGAAATGATTTTGCTGAAAGTTTCTAAACTCTGTTTTTCCTCTCTCCAGTCTTAAAATTGACATACCTCTTTGTGACTTTCCTATAGTAAATAAACTGGCTAAAAATTGTAATGATTTATTTTTAAACCCACATGAATATCCAAATTTAAATTTATGACTTCAAATCGAACAAAGAGTCATCTCTCTCCTGACTCATTGAGAGAGGGAGGGAAAGAGTTAAGACTCTCCCAATACAAGCCATCACCCACTTTTCGGAGCATGATCCGTTGGTTTGGTTACAATCATTTTCAAACTGTGATGTGACGGACCCAAGAGAGAGAGAGAGAGAGAGAGAGAGAGAGAGAGAGAGAGAGAGAGGGAGAGAAGAAGAGAGGAGCGATGTAGAGGTATGTTCGATTAACAATAATTATGTAACAAAGCTCAGCCTTGCAGAAAGGGTTTCTAAGTATTACATGAATCAAAGAGATAGGTTTAATAAATTTAAATTTAACGCGGCTCAAGAAAGTATGGCTTAATAACAGTAAGTATGGCTAAATAGGTGGGAGTGGGAGTGCCGAGGGGGGCAGATTTAGTTGAAAAATTTTTCCTTGTGTAAATCGCTTCATAAATGTATGTAATAATATTGATAATAATAGTAATAATGATGGTGATAATAATGACAATAATAATAATGAAACATTTAATAATAATAATAATAATAATAATAATAATAATAATAATAATAATAATAATAATAATAATAATAATAATAATAATAATAATAATAATAATAATAATAATATGATGGATTAAAAATAATTATTTTTCTACATCAAATATTTATTTAATACTAATAATAATAGAAAAGTAATAATAATAATAATAATAATAATAATAATAATAATAATAATAATAATAATAATAACAATAATAATGCTACTAAGCAAGAATTGACGACTCTTCCCTCCAAGGCAGAAGCAAAGGAAATACATAATAGTTGGAACAATTCGCACAATTTTTAAATTCGTTTGTAATTTTTAGAATTCATATGATGGGTGTAATTCGAATTTGCATGCAAAGAGTAGAAAAAATTGATAATTTTTCTTTGAGGATAATTGATATAAATTTTAGTAATACTAAACTATCCTGTCCATTACACTTCATCCACACCTTAATTATACGTAAAAAAATAAGTCAAACGTAGAGATTATGATGCGAATATCGTTGCCCCCTGCTTCCTACAATAATGCACTTGGCAACCTCTATCAGATAATCATTTGCTGTTCTGCCACCACGGGCCCCACTCTTCTCCATTAGCACACACTATTGTCCTAAGAACAAATCAAATTTACCTCACTTTTTGTAATAGTGAAAAAAAAACGAGCAACTGAAAATTGTTTGTATATAACTCCTCACGATTCATTGAAGACTACTGAAGTTCAACATATAAGGTACAGGAGCAAATGAATCCATTTTCTCTGTGTCTGGGGCGATCCCAGTTCTCACCCTACCTAAAAATAATGACACCTTAAACAATTCGGATTTATATCATCCGATTTGAAACATTACTAATAAAACCAATAAACATGTAGCTTTATATCTTATTTGTGCGCTCCTAAAGAACAGTTGGTTTATTCGCCGTGTACTATTTCTCCAGACGACACAAGTCAATAAAACTTCAGAACTTTCGACTTTTTTTATAAACCCCCCGATGTTTTTTTACCATACAACATGTGTCATATCGAACTTTCAGATTAGTGTTCGAAAAATTACATCCACACCAATCCTCTGAATTTTTTCATCATCATGCTGTGCCGGTTTCTATTACCTTACAAGTAGAATATCGTACTAAATATTCTCGAATTATTTTACTCTTCGCTGTTCTATGCGAAGGTCAATTTCCAACCCGATTATTTTTTGAATTTTTGAAAAGTTTGTGAACCCAACATTGACATCCAATCTTTCTTCCTTCTCACCCCAATCCGTCAACAATCGAGAATTTTTTACAAGACAATTATATAAACGAGGTTCAAATAGAAATAGCCCATGCTTTCAAAATCTTGCCCCCTAAGACTGTCATAAGATTTGTAACTTCCACCTCAATACAGAATCAATATATTACTTACACGTATAGCCAGAAAATAAGATTTGAACTATTTCCTTGATACTCAGAAAGATTAGCAAACATTAAATAGCAACAGTTTTTTGAACAATTTTATTATATTAAAAAAATCACTTTTTTCCATATCAGCTGACATTTTGATTATATTTTCATAAAAAAGATATTTATTTACCAAGTAAATAAAGACACTGTGCCATGCTTCTGGCCCGGCACAATTATAATACTCTGAGAGACATTATGATAAAGATGTAGGATCGAATTCTTGTAGAGTGATAGAATCAAGATAAATTCGACATTAGATCAATTTTATCACTTTGTCAAATTTAATAGAGAAAAAACATGGTTTTTGGAAATGACACGAGCACTGACGACATCAATGAACTTATCTATAAAAGTTTCGTTGACAATCGCACACAAGATAATAAGTTATTATTGCTCAGGTAATGACCCATCTAATGCTCACCCTTATTTCAAGTCTATATATAGTCACTTTTTTTACGTGTGCTCAAAATATACAATCTGAGATCTACTTTGATACTTGTATAAAGATAGTGTCTCACAAAATATCACAAAGTTTGAGATTGATTATGATTGTTTGAAAAAAATGCAGATAATTCTGAGATTAATTGACTACAATTTCATTTCACAGAAAAAATCACCGAATTACTGATACTTTCCCAGTCGATCGGATACCCCATTTCCTCTATCATAATTAGGTCAAAAGATCGGTAAATGTTGGAACGAGAAATTGAATAGATTCAGGATTTTCTATATTGCCAAGGCTGAACTGAAACATCTTTCCTAAGCATTTCTTATGCTCATAGTAAGATGTATGATTATGTTATTAAGTCGTATTAGTAATAACTGATATTATCTTTTCATGTTCTGCTTAATAAAATTCAATTTTTCCTATGCTCACCATGTATTCTTTAATATAATGTCTAAACTAAATATAGTCAAGCTAACTGACGCTCAACGAGGTTTTCAATTAGTTGGATTCGTCAAGAAAATAATGTAATCATATAGTTATTATAGCAAAACAATATTAAATAATAAATATATGCTATATTATCTATTATTACTTAAAATATAGATAGTATATATATTCTACTCAAACATGAAGCATACACTTACCTATACTAATTTTTTTATTTTGAATTAATGTTTACAATTAATGCTATTTGCACCCTTAGGTTTGCTCCAAATTCTATGATATGTCAAGTTCGTTTACTAGGTAAAGTAGAATTCATTGGCTGACATACGTGAGTTCATGTACGCTACGAAAGGGCAGAACTAAAAGAATCAAATCTGTTGCCCCTTTGATATAATATTCTTACATATTAAAACATATTCAGAGTATGTTTAAAGGGATTTATTCTTATACTGTCAATTTAGAAAGAAGGCAATGATTTGTTTTCATTCCTTCTTGTGAGAAATGTAAATTATTCCCTTGTTTGAAGCAACAAAAGTTAATTGTAATTGTAAGAAAAGCACAATACCATACAACATTTTGTTTTCCTTTAGCCGTGATTTGTAAAATTATCGGCTCCGTCGTTTAGGTTTTAATCTTCATAACCATTTCAAATTGTCTGTGGAGAGTGCGCTAAGAACAACGTAGCTCTTAGATTTTTGGTATCCCAGTCATCTTATTACGCGCTTTGGGTAAACTTCTATCACCACATTAATTAGAGGTATAGTTTAATACTTGCCAGTTTAATAATCTATTATCTGTTTTTGCTAGTTGCTTATTTATCTTTTCCACTTTCGAGAACTGTTTCTTCGTACTCTCTTTTCCACGTCATGTAAAATACAAAAAAGCGTTTCAAGTTGCCTCTGGATAGAACTTATAACCCCAGATTTTTAAATTATCCTATCAACATCCTCTAAATATGTTCTAATATGGGGTGAGCGATATGAATCGCTAGAAAGCTTTTTCTTAACCTCATGACTGATAGTAAAACACTAGAGGAAGGTATAAAATACAAAAGAAATTTCAGTAAACAAAAGCAAAGAAAAATCTTGCGAATACAAAACGACGAACCAAAACTCACGACGGGTAACAGGGCTTTTCCACGGTCAGTCGTAACTTAGAACACGTATAAGCGCTCATCGATACCAGTCCAGAGCACACCTCCATAAGTCACAGCCACTGCTACCCCCTCTGCGAAGGTAGGCCGGGGACATATTATTCGCGCAAATCCCCCATTGTTAATATTCCACACACTGCCCTTAATCATAAGAGAGTTTTAATGTCTATTGGTATATGAAACGCACTGCCTACCCGCGTACGTTCGTCCACTTAAACAGGAGCTCTGCGCCAAGACACACCACTATAATCATCTAATCAGTGCAGTCATATACGATGCCTATGCTCGGAAGATACATCAAACATACCAAACATAATCAAACTAATCTCAATACACCTACAGGTGAGCTGTCAAAACCGATTTGGCAACATCCGCAAGAGATACCTAATCCACAAGAAACTTCACTTTCACTATCACAATCCACTGTCCCTCTTTCTGTATACATTATAGCTAGGAATAAATAGTTTCGGATATCAAGGGCCCAGAGGGGGGTTACACATATCCTATATTCATTAAATACCCATCTATAACGGTTTAATCGTATTTCATACACATTAGTAATTGGTAGAAATTGTTGTTTGATTTTAAATAAAAATTAATTTAAATTACTAATATATTTTATTTTTATTTCGTTTTTCTTTATTTATTGCCATTAATTCCCACAATCAACTCACTGAGGTCGCTTACAAATTACGAGTTTATTTACATTTAATAAACCCCGTGCAATATAACACTCTACTTCCTTAGTCTCTAGATATCGAACCACTTTACATTAATACAATATCCCTCATACTTATTAATTAAGCACTTTATCTAATATTATTCTACAATATGTAAAAATAAGAGATGTTAAACTAAAAAGTTAAAGTAGGTGATTAGACAATTAATTAAATATCTACCGTGAAGTTAATTATATATTTTATATAATATAAAATAATATATTATAATAATATATATATATATTATATAATGAGACATAGTTAACTCAAGCTCATATCCCTCCAAATTAATAGGTTATCTAAGTATATATAAGCATAATAGTAATAATTCCTAAAATATAAATAATATATCAATACTGAAAATAATATATTAATATATCAATTATTTATAAATAATTATACATAAATTACAGACAAGTATACGAGTAACAATTTTTTAATAATTATTATAATACGTACCTATAAATCATGATAGAAATTAACAAAAAATAAAATATTATATTTAAATATTACAAATATTATTTGTATATATTATTAATTAATAAATCAATATCATTAATTTAATAATATTAGTATAAGATTATAACATATAATATATCTCATTAGTATAGTATCATTACTTTATATGATTGTTAACATATGTATTAAATATAACTGGTTAACTTATATAATAATTCTCAATAGGAAATAAGGTTGAGGAGTTAGTGAAGCTCTTTACTCAGTGACCCAGTTTATATCTATGAGAAGAGTTATAGCTTAAAATTTAGCAATATATTATTATTATTTTATTATTATATATTAACGAGACAAGTACTGTAGTAAAAAAAATATATTATATTATAATTGTTAATCTTATTTTAACAATATAAATACTAGACATAAAAAATTAATATATATATATATAATATTATTTATAATATATATAAACAATCTACAGGAAACTTAATGGGAGATTTAGTCAAATGCAGTACGAACACTGAGAAGATTGAGTTGAGAACACTATATTTAATGTGAGTTTAGGATAGGGCAAGGCTAGGGTTAGTAAATAAGGGTGAGTGCGTAACATAGAGGTCGAGGGGAGTGATCTCATCACAACGCTCCAAGAGGCTAACACTTACCTACAAGGGAATGCTTAGAAACACACGTAAAAATCCCTCTTTATGATATCTTATCCGTCTTGTGAGTAGATAACACTTTTCTACTACAAGATCATCATCTCCTACACACTCGAAGTGGCCGTTTTGTTTGTACGAGTATTATTACTAACTTTTTTCAAGTTTGTGTCTGTCGAGAGTGTATCTTTACACCTGATTTATTATAAGGCAAATATAATAGTTACATAATAATATACAATAAAAAAGTAGGGTATATATACATATTTATATTACCACGAGGTTTATCACCATATCTCACCTTGTCGTGAACGTTGGACGGCCACATCATCAGAATTGATGGAAGAGACGCAATAACACTGCCTAACTTTGGTAATTTTAGATCGATAATGATGAAGGGAGATGAGATTATTTATGAGAGAGACGCAAGGAATATGGAGTATGAGAAAAATGGATATATATATGATTATTTATATGTAGATCAGAGGACGAGTTAAATTAAGTAAATAGTATATTGTTATATGTTATATTGAATATTAAAAAGATTGTGAGTACGAGAGAGAGTAAAATGAAAGTACATTAACGTGTAAAATTAGAATAAGATATAAATGTATAAAGATTTATATTAATATTCTCTCAGTTAGTTGATATTAAATTAATTGAATTATTAATTAATTGGTAAAAAAGAGAGTATGAAAGGTAAAATAATAATGATATGATAAGGATAAAAGAGAATGATATTAATTAGAAAGTACATCGAAGGTAGAAAGTTTATTAAAAATAGAGAAAAGGATACACCAGACAAAATAATAGAAGATATGTAAAGGTAATAAATAATAATAGAAGTTAAATATAATATATTAAGGTAAATAATAATTTAAAGAGTATATAATAATATTAATATGGTAAATTAAAATAAAATTAAATAATTAATTAAGATATTAATAATATTAAAAAAATATATACTATAATCATCATATTAAGAAATATTCATAAGATTTTAATGTATTCTAATTACATACTCAGATAATTGTGTATTATGTAGTAATTGTACATTTAATTATTTTGTATCTTCAATTATTGCGATATTTATCAGGTATTCATTAATATATATTAATTTATAAGCAATTTTTTAAGATAGAAATATATAATTTATCATGGAATATTATTTATAGCATTTTAAAAAATGAATTTGTTATGTATGAAATTTGTGAGAACTCTTTATAATTCTCATTTATCTGTTGATCACCATAAATCTATATTAGACCACTTTAAAATTTAAGAAGGTGTCCTAAAACAAGATGCTGTACTTCCAAACACAAAACACCTACTAATTTGAGAACTATAAACAGTGCATCTAGCAACATCTGTACAAATTTTATTCATACGTCGCTAAGAAGGAAGAGTAGCATGAGTATTACAAACTATTGTATGACGTAACTCCCAGTAATGAGCACGTGCCTTCACCCACTAGCCTGTTCATAATTAATTCTTGTAGTTTTAAAAACAACAAAAAAATGAATATTAAATTTCAATTAGAAAGCAGTTTAAAATCACATCTCTACAAGGTAACGGGTAAAAACAAACCTTAAACTATTATAAAGAAGTTGCTATAAGAACGATTAGCTTTTTGGAATGTTTCGTTATTCTTAAGAAAAAATATGCTGTTACTGTAAGGGAATCTAAAACTAAATTAAACTTTTTCAATGTATTCGTGATAATGCTCAAGCTAGAGCAAAAATAGCTCGAAGTGAAGACGCAAAGCGTTTAAAATGTTGATGGTCTTACCACGGCTTATGCTTTTTTTAGCGAACTTTCCCTTTTTACGTATTTATGAGTGCTACTCTGGAAAAGCATCTACGTATATTGCATGCAGCTAACGACCGAAAACCCGATTTGAAGAAGGTTAGTAAGATCTCGTTTTGTCTAAGGCACATTAGGCTAAGGTAATTAAAAGACTTATATTGGATCAATAAACAGAGACAATTGCAATCAATAAGTATTCTTTTGTCTTATATGCTTAAAGTATTATGAGTTAATGCTCACGTCGAGATCATATATGTTTTTTTTGATTATACCTTATATGGCTAAAGAATGAATAGAATATATTTCTTACTTGTTTTTTTCGGGATTCACTAAAAAACAAGAAAATAAAATAATAAAACATTAAACACACGAGTCTTATTAATAATGAGAACGCACGAGAGAACTAAATTTGTGAGGAGAGATCAATACATAATATAAGTTATATTCATAAATATAAATAATCAATATTAGATATTTAAAACTACACATAATATATGATAATTTGAATAAAGAAAAATAACTGAGTTACATATTAAACTTGACTATTATGAGCTGTAGATACATAATATTTATATGTTATATATTTTTTGAGACTTTCATAGCGCACGCTCACAAAACACATCACCAAAATTACCTTGACGCGTCCTTAACATTTACTCTATTAATATAACTATTTTTATAGTTATTATTGATTATAACTAAATCTTATTCATATCGATTATTTGCTTATTACTATCGAATTTCATGATTGTTTATTACTGATTATTATTTTATTCATTTTAATTTAAAAAATAGGATAATTGATTACTTTATGAACATGAAGTTACATTACATTAAATCATACGTTTCAGAACAAGTCAAACTTTATTATTATTAGGTATTACAGGTTTCCAGTGGGTTATTTTACTCAGACATATATAACAAATTATATATGTAGTACAAGTTATCCTTGCCCCTTAGATGACGTGGCATTGATAATTAATTAAAATGTTAAATAACCTTAATATTAATGTATGAAAAATATACCCGCAGCATCATCGTCACCCATCTATCTATTGTGATTTAATTGGTTACCCTTGTATTTAATTCATAAATAGTGAACTTTAAAGTTTCTAACTCTACTTTATCCTTAGTGTTATGAATCTAAATCACGGAGATTATTTAATGTCAAAATTGACTATCTTATTAGAACAGATTTATTTAATTATTTCTAACTTACCTTTCCATTCAGATGTCATTAAGCTCATAATAAATGCATGGCTGGTTAAATGATTTATATTATATATTTACACATACCATATAACTTGGCACTTTGGATCTAAAATGCTCATTGACCATAACCATTATATCCACAAGTCCAATGATATTATCTTTTTTTAATTAATTATATTATTATTATTATATTATTATTACTATTATAGTATTTTTAATATTATTGAATTATCTTAGATTATTATTATTTTATATTATTCTTATTATTATTATAGTTATGATTATTATATTGATTATTATTAATTATTGTGGAATGCCCAAAACATGATTGGGATAACTTATTATTATATATATCTCAAAACATGGTTATTAAAACTTACAATAGTTTCCTTTAATTTTTTTTCTCTCTTTTCAATTAATATTATTACTGAAACTAATTATTGATGAAAAATTATTTATTTTTTAATTATTATTTTTAGATTTATTATTATTTATATATATTTACACTTTTATTAGTTTTAATTAAATATTTAATGTTATATAATGTTATATATGATTGATACTATTGTGAATTATTTGGTACCTTCTCAGGATGAGATTTTATTGATGTATTACTTAATTAGTGATCAATTCTTATGCTAATTTTATGAAGTATGTAATTGAGAGGAGTCAAATTGCTGATTCCACACTATCACATATTAGAAAGTATCTTATATAAATATTACTTAATATCATTTAAATTGCCGGTGTCTAAGGTTAGTAATGTGCACATACACCTTAAGTATAACTGAGTGAAATTGCAATTATAAGATAAATTTTTGGCTTTCTTATTATAAGTTTTCTACTCGAGACTTACTGCAATTTGCCTTCGTCTTTGAACACAAGATTCGAACATAGATATTAATTTAATTTTTTATTTGTGATTCCGGTACAATTCTATATAGTTGTTTAAGGATTTTTATAAGTTCATGCCATAGCGAGTTCGTTTCAAGTGCTTGAGATTCGGTGAGGTAAAACACACATTTAGGCCATAAATATGAGAACTATCATTATTAGTTGTCATAATAACTTATTGCACGATATTTCAATTTACTAACTTCACTCTGAAATAAAACAATATTCATATGAATAAATTACGATATTATTTAAGATTAGTTATTTATAAATGCCCGCAATATCTCTCTAGTAGGAAAAAATATTAATGAGACGATGTTAACGAATAAGATAAATACTATCTATATAATGAAATAACTTAAAAAAAGGAGTAAATTAACCAGACAAGAGTTATACGCTTAACATTATACGCATTTTCGTTCGAAAACTATCACAAAACCACAGCAGGAAAACTGAAAAAAAAGAATATCAACTGAAACAAAAAACTAAATTTTGACTTATCAAGTGTCATTTCGTGTAGTCAACACACTAGCCTATTATAACTAAGGCGTAAAGAACAGATAATTGAATGTCATGAACCCATATTAATTAAAGAATTTATTTCTACTTTTTATATTAATCATCATACATATTAATATAATATGTAATGCTTTCTTTGAGAGTCTGTGTTCTGCAAATAATGAACTCTATTGTCTACTTCTTATGTAATGATTACAATCCTTTAGTTGTTTAGTCTTAAATTTTACTAAATTATAATATTAATATAAATATATTTATATATTATATATTATTAAGATATTATAAATAAATATATATGATATTATATATATATATATATCTTTATAATATATTATAATAATTATTATATATATATCAATATATAATGTATTATATATTATAATATATTATGATATATATATTATCATTAATATATATATATATATATATATTATAATATATATATATTTATATATATATATTATATATGTATATATATATATATATAATAATATTATTATTAATATATATTAATATATATATTAATATATATAATATATAGTACTATATATATATAATATATATTAATATTAAGTTTTATGATTAATATAATATATTATATTTTATTAATATATATAGTATAGGGTATATAATTATATATATTGAGTAATATCTAGAACGAAATCATCTAGCTTTGTAAAGGATTATTAGTACACGTAAAATAAAACGATAAATAATTGATTTAATAACCCGATATTTAAATTCACATATTATAATATATTAATGTATAATAATTAATATATAATATATATAGTTGAATATATGTATATATATATATATTATTATAATATAAATGAATAATATATATATATATGATATATTAATATAAGTTATTATATAGTATAGTAAATTATAGTATAGTATTATATAAATATTATTAGTATATATATTATATATATATAATAGATATATAAGGTATAGTATATTATAATATGGTCAAGCTCATCCTACCCATTAGGCTATCAAATCTAATGTCGAAGGGAGCCATTTTTTTGTGAAATTCTGTTCCGAAAAATTGAATTTTTGTAAGAAAGATTTTGGCCAAAGCTTCTTGTTTGCATTTTTACAATATTTTAAAAATTATTCTTTGTCGGAAAAGGAGTGTTTAACATGGATCACTATGTGAAGTAATTAAAGTTAATTGAGGTGTTCAATTTCGCTGTAAATCCAAGTTGTATAATCATATTTATAGAGTTTCCTCCTGATGGAGTTGTTGGTTAAACCGGTTGCCGTTTTCTTACGAAAAAGCTTTATATTTAAGAACTTTAAGAAATCCAACGTTTCACAGAATTTTTGTGAATTAATGTTCGTTGAACATTATTCAAGGTAAATTTTAAAAACAGTTTTTTTTGCGTCGTGATTATTAGTTTAGAACATAGTTGGGGTCATTTCATAACCATTAGGTTGGACCATAGTTTGGGGCCTTTCTATAATCTAGAATTTAGGTTAGGGCTAGTTGGGCCTTAATCCATTAGGTAGGGCCTTGTTTAGGCTTTCATAATCCATAGGTTAAGGGCCTAGTTGTGGCTTTTAAGTTAGGTTGTATAATTTTTGTTAGTAGAACCACAGATTAATATATATATATATAATATATATATATATATAGTATATATATATATATATATATATATATATATATTATTATATATATATATTATATAAATATTATAATATATCGTTTTGGAAAATTTTTGTGAAGAAAATAGTGGTCGCTGTCTTAGCCTTGCTATATATATATATATATATATATATATATTATATATATATATTAACTTTATATAATTATGTAATATTAATATATATATATAATATATATAGTATGTATTATGGCTATTTTATATAAGTGGTAATCAAGCATATCGGACAAATAATTAATTGTCAATCGAATTTTTAGAAATGTTTAAATAATTTTAAATTATATAATATTTATAGGGTAGTATGTAAATTTTTACGCTTTTGGGCAGCAAACTAAATTGTCTCTTAGAGTCATTTCGATGATTTGGTTGGGCTTTCGATTAAATCGCAATGATACTTTGTTATATGTACATAAAAGAAGTCGATATTTGGTAATATCGAGATAAACATAGTATTATATATATATATATATAGTATAGTTTATATATATTATAATTAAATTACAATTAAATATTAGGGTGTAAAACTAACTATACTTTAATAACTATATACTAACAGTATACCCTATCAACTATAAAACCTAACTTAACTATATACCTATAAATACCAAAAAACTAACCTATAATTAAACCTAACCTATAATATTAAATGTTTTCATACATAATTAATGCGGTCAATATTATGATATGGCTATATTATATTATAAGTGGGATTGGTACTCCAAAGGACAAGCAGATATACATGCCACTTCACGGGTTGTTGTGGATGTTTTCTTGAAGACCCTTTTGACGGGTTAAAACTTCTATGTTGGTGTAAAATCTAACCTAGTAACCGTACACGCTAACCTAGCACCGCTAATCCTAGAATAACCTAAACTCAGAGCCCTAACCTAACATAAGACCTCAATAGACATAAACGTTGAAAACTTATACATAAAACTACACAAAACTTACAACCTAAATTAACCTAACCGTAAAATTATAATAATCATCAGGGAGTTAATCACCCATATTAATGTACTCTATATATATATATTTATATATTAAACAATATCAGATAAAAAAAGTTACTTTATGTATTGTACGAAGACGCGTTAAGTTTAAAGTACTTATCGAATCTAGATTAGACTTGTGTAATCTCATCTTCCCGATCGACCGTGAATTGATGAAACTGAAATATATATACTATATATATATAAATTTTTTTTTATTATATAAATAATATATAAATATCATATGATAAATAAGAATAATGTAGATAAAATGTTTTCACTTTTATTTATATATATATACTCTTCTACACACTCAGGAAGAGAGTTTTTCATCCATGTTGCAGGGATACGCGCAAGGCGTAACTATATACATACAAAACAGATGACTAATTTAAAGTTCACTTATCCTCATCTCTCCTCTATCATGGCGACTTCTCGGTCGAATCAGATGTTAGAGTACGCAGCAGAGATCTCGTATAGCTCTCAAAGCAGAGTCTCCTCATCCCAAAAAGCTTCACCCCAACTCTTTTTCGGAACTGTACTTTCCTCCTTGGTTCTTTCTTGCCTCTCCTGGTGTCAATTCCCATTTCTTTTCGCATTCTCCGTATCACTGCTACCATCCTCATATATCTCAGATGTCCCTAAACTAATCTCAATCTCCCAACATCATCCATCGTTGCAGTTTATTCATTTTCATGATATCCACTTAATAAAATTTCTGTCGTTCAGTAGGTCCTCTCTATTTCAAGTCTTCTCCTACTCTTTCCAATCATCTAATTATCTTAATACCTACTGGATCTTCACCAGCAGCGATTGTTATATTATACTCTCGTACTCTCTTCTTCGTTGTTGTTCCATTTATGACCGACTCACTCAACGTAAGTCAGTACGTCGGAGTCAGTATATTACTGTAATTTAAAAACATTAGTTTTTAATCACCTCATATTCTGTCAGAATTTTGTTTATCATTTTTCATGTCACTAATAATGTGGAGAGTATATATATAACCTGGATTTCCTTACTAAATCCATACTTTACCATGAAGTGAAAATCTCCCTAGGGATCTGAAGTCCTATAAATAATCCTCCGATGAATAAATAATACCGGTTAAAAGAGTCTTCATTTCTACTCTCCCCTCTTCAACCACCTATTCTACTCATTTATCACTCATCCTCAATTTCCTTCGGTTGATTATGATTAATATATCTCGGTCTCATTCTATGCACGTTATAATCTACAATACCCATTCTAACCTTTAGCTTCTCACTCCAACTATCTCCATCGTAAATGAAATCTTACACCACTTTAAATCGTCTCCGCTCTCTATGTCGCTCCAATATGCCAGAATGATAATGTTGGTTGTCGGACAATTATGTCCCCTTCAATAATAAAACCATATTCTGCGCTATCGTATTCTGAGCTTTCGTTAAATATAACTAGTAAAAACAGCACTGAGCCACCTTATAAAACATACACACCTGACGTTCACTTCCACCTGTTTTCACCTCAAACCACTATCGTTCCTCCGTCACGTCAGTTCTTACAACTAATTTTACAACTTTGCCCATTTTCTCGCAGTGAACTTACTTAATACTCTGAGACTACGCCTTTCTTAAATTCTATCGACTCTCGAGTAATTCCATAAAATCAAAATATCGTTGGTTTGTACTTATAGCCATTAAGGGGCTTTCTTAGCTAGAATGACTCAATTTATTGTCATCATATAATGGCAAAAACCGCAAAATAGACAGTGTCGCACTTTACTGCCAGGATCGATGAACGCTACAAAGGAAATTCTTGCTCGCGAGTTGCATTATGCAAAATATTGCACATCTAGTGGTTTTATTTTGTTACGCATTCTTCTTACGAAACCATTCTTAGTGTTTAATAAGAGGTCCGTCGGTTCCTCTTCCTCCTTCCTTATTTCACGTTCGTGAATGTTCTTTAACTCTTCTTCAGAAGTCTAGGCTCGCCCTACCTTCTCTCGTGGGTATCTCTATGCCCAACTCTTTAAAAATCACTGAGAGATACTTTATGGTATATTTTTTTTGAAACCCGGCTCCTATGATGTGCCATTCAGTGGAACTGCGTCTTATTAATTTATTATCAGATTCTGACATTCTGCTTGCCGTAAAAATTATATATGCGAGCTCATTATTGTATTTGCTTTTTATGTCACAAATCCCCACCTTTCCGTGAGCTATCGCTTTCCTCGTCTTTGCAATCAATCTTTGTTTCTATGAGTAGCCAAACTAGAGAGGCTCCTCAGAAATGGATTCTCAAATAATCAACCTCCTCTCCTCCTAAAGATCGGATAGTATTGGTCAAACTTTTATATTCGTGGTTGTGTTTCAACGCCACCTGGAGTAATCTCCACGCAGTCATAAACACGTTCTCTTACTTGCAAATGGGGAGAATTGTAATAACAGATTTCGATCATCTCTTTTTTATATGTACTCCTCATATGTCCTTAAACTACACGATTGGAGTTTATCTAGTTTTTCTGTTTTATTCTGGTTATCCTCGCCGTTTATTTCTCTGTCCTCACTCCTCTTATCACTGATACCTTCTATGGTATCATGGTCTCGGATAATCAATGCAACTCTGCTATAGTTGTTACTCTCTTATAATGTTCTATTGACTTATTTTATGAGCAGACTTCACTTCAAGTATTCAACAACCTAGTTTTGTGATCCAATCTAACCTGGTATTTATATCTTTCTTTCTCTGGTCTTCCTTACCCCATAGGAAGATGCTTCTCAGTTTCTTAATCTTATATTTATTTCCTATGATTTACTATAGGTTTTGGGTTTTCTATATAATCGCCTTCCGCACAATCTTAATATCTTTTTCTCATTCTCCTATTCGTCATTACACATATCTCTTAACGTAAGTTTTATTTGTATTTACCGAGCATTCTCTGTTGTTAGTTTACGATCGACAATTCGTTTTACTGAACATCTTGGATTTCTATTCTTACGCTTTCACATTCCTTTCCATTTAAGAAATATTTCACTAATACTTGTCCTTTCGGTAACCATAGTTTCAACTATTTAATAACATTTCAATGAGATAATTACAGAAATATGGCATTAAAATGTCATATATTTTTCAAACTTCTTCGTATCCATAACCATGGTTGAATTAATGTACCTCTATCCTTAAAGTACCTTATATCTTATCACTACCCTATTCTTTATTTAACCTTAAGAGTTTTCCTGCCACACTTCCTTAATGACTATAAACCAAATGATCTTCGTTTTTTCTTCTATTTCTATAAGGTGTTATCCTGCCTTATCCCGTTCATAATGTTTCTGTACTCGTTTTCATTTGTTCTTTACTATATTTCTACTCAATCTGTATTTCGTGCACTCCCAGGCCCCTCCCATAATCACGGCTCATTAATCAGCTTACTCTCCACAAAGTTACGGGATCGTTCTCTTTACGGCCGCTCCAGAGGATCTTTTATGTTCAGCGTAAAGTTTTCAAGCAGTCTCTAGTTCTTATGATAAGCGCGACTATCTACGATGAGGACACTCCCTCACCGAAGGGGATCCCTCACATTTAACAATTGCTAAAGGTTTCAACCTTTTTAAGGGCCGTTGGTCATCTCGGAGAGAGAGAGAGTCGGGGATATCTGAGGTCACGCGACGGAATGGGGGGTGTCGACTGGATCGGTATTGTTGCTGATATATCATACCCCCGTAAAAGTGGATGTGCACTAGTCTGAGTCCCGAGAACCGGAACTCGTAAAGATTTAGCACCCGTGCTAACCTGTGCATTGCAAAAAACGTGTTATTATTTTAGGTCGTTTCTCAACCCAACAAAAATCAATCAGAAACGACCTCAACACTACAACATACCATAGAGGGTTTCTTGGAGGCTCTTCCGGACGACAAATGTCAAATACTCTCTCCATCACTCTCTCTCTCTCTCTCTACTCTAGCGTTAAAATCTCCCATCAACTAAGCCACCGGCTCAGTCCCCTGTCCTGGCAGCATCTCCAAGTCTTCTCTCTCCATCCATGTCACATTAAACTCCCCAATAACGTCGTGTGTTCTCCGTAAACCTCGCAGTGAGATAGCCCCCCGACTTTGCCCCTGGTGCATTCATGTAACACATCTGGATCATATCGGGTGCCGGTTCTAGTAGGCCTTTTTAACACCGGCCTCACGTCGGTACATCTCTCAAATTACGTCTCCTGCAAGATGCAAATTGCACATAAACCCTCTTACATTATAATAATTATTTAAACCCCTCTATACATGTATATCAAAATGGTGACAGGTCTTGGTCCCTATCCCAACACTATCCGGACACACCATTTGGCTTCGGTTATTTTAATTCCCTCCACTCTCTCACAACACAATACTCTACTTCATAGTCAATCCTAGAACAAAATCCTCTCTAATCTAACGAAACCCATTCATAATACCTCTTACCCATTCTCTGGGCTACCATCAATTGAATTTACTCTATAATATATATACATCTCACTCCTCACATAACTTACCGCCTATCTATTACCCATATAACATATAACCTATATTATTCCTCTCTATCCTTATGTAATATCTATTATCTTATAATAACTCTTATCATTTTCATATCCATCATAGGATAAACTCTAATATAATTATAGTATTCATATTATCTATATCACATATTATTAATCTAGTGTGCATATATCTAAATCTCATTATTAAATTCTCTTATAAAGATCGTATTATATTGTCCCTGATATTTATCCATATTTGTACCTCTAATAATTATTATCATAGTCCAGAAAGCATTCGTTACTCGATATATATAAGTATCTGTACCGTGAACCAATTTTACGAAGAGTTACTAAGCTGACTTAATTGAGTTTAAATTCATTGAAAATCTACAATGATTATTTTAAATTTCGAGTGAGTAACAGATTGAGCTTTGACTAGGTATATTATATATATACACTATACTCTTAATAACCACTACCCTATCTCTTTTAAAGTACCGTAGGACACTATACATATTTCATGGTGATTCTCGTTGACGCCGGTACATAGGTAAACAACGACGGGATCATCACGGAGTTGGCCTATTTGCATATCCCCTATAATATTATAATATATATATTATTTAATATATTTATAGTTTTATTATATAATATTATACTAATATATAATATATTATATATATTTTAATATATTATAATATATTATATATAACGTATAAGAATGTTATAAATATATTAATTAATTATATATATATTATATATATATATATATATATATATAATATAAATATATATATATATTTATCAATATAATATATATATATATTAATTATAAATTATAATTAATATATATAATAATATAAATATTAATATATATATATATAATTAAATATTATATAATTATTAGTATATTAATATATACTTATATTAATATATATATTATATATATTATTAATATATTATATTATATTAATATTATATTAATATAATAATATTAATAATATATATATCATATATTAATATTATTATATATATGAATATTAATATTAATATATACTTAATATATAATATTAATATATATATATTAAATAATAATTTAATACTTACAGATTATGAATTACATATATATAATGGAGCTGAGTTATAATATATATTAATTAATATTATATAGTATGATTATATTAATATGAGGGATTACGTTATTGACTAACTGGGTAGTATAAGTATTATCAATTGCCTTATATTAAAATACTTTAAATATATTATAAAAAGAACATATTAATAATTATTAAGCATATAGATAGATAGATTATAATAATAAATATAATCTAATAATTAAAATATAAATAGACAACTTTAATATATTAATAAGTTAATATATAATAAATATAATATATTAATATAATATATATAAATATATTACTATATATATATATATATATAATATATTATAATAATATATATATATAATATATTATACTATTATATATATATATATATAATATATATATAATATATAAACAGATAATTAATTAAATTAATAATATTATTAGTGAGGCAGGGAAAAAGGTCATTTGAAATAAAAAAAGTTTTTATCTCTTTTTCATTTTATTAGCGCTTATACGGAAAAAATATAAAAAGGAGCTAAAGTATTAATAAAGTTTCTGTAAGTGATAAATTTGATCTACTTTGACATGAAGCTGGTTCAAAGAAAGAAGGAAGGAATAATCTTTACTACAACACTCGATTGCAACATTTGAGAAAGGATTGGATAGGTCTATGGATGGTTTGGGTATCATATAGTATATTTTAGCTGAGCCACGTTATCGGGTTTTTAATCGCATTAGTTATTAAGGTTAAACTGCAAGTAGCTAAACTCACCACGTGGAGATGGCTGCATCTCGAGTTCCACCATACTATCAATCTTTGTCTTTAAACATTTCAGCTAATTGCCTCATAGATCTTGGAGGTATTGACGTTTGGTTTCAAATTGGGGTAATAATGCAATTCTAGATTCTTTTCTTGATCTAATGAATTCATCTCTTGCGGCGTTGCCTTGCCACATACCATTGATGATGCTTAAGTAACTAATTTGACGCAGCGATCTATTGCTTGTGAATGGCAAGAAAATATTAAAATATCAATTTCAGCAGCAGCATCCAAAGTCATTGCCTTTTCATTATCAAAAATGGATCCTGCAAGTGGTGGTTCAGTAGGTGTGACTGTATGCCAGACAATTAGATCTATATAGTCGTCTGTACTTTGAAATTTAACAGAGGAATCTTAAAATTCACGAATATTTTGTTCTATTTTTTTTTTTAGCTTTTTGTCTACATTTTAAAATTCTTCGAATTCACAATTCTCTAACATGTTTTATGTTGTCGGCCATATCGGCCAACAATGCCAACAGAAGAAATGTCAGCTTTACATCGATTTTTAGCATTTGTAGTCCTATTCAGTTCTACATTGTTAATTTTAATATTTAAATCGTTAATTGGTTTGTTGCTATAAATCAGCGTTTCTCAACCAGGGGGTCGCGACCCATAAGGGGGCCGCGAGCGAATATACGGTGGGTCGCGGTCTAACTTCAGCAAAAAATAAAATATTTATAATCAAATGTTACACAGTTGTTATTTATAAAAAGTTTAATGCTTAATAAAAATAAAAATTATATACTTAAGGGATGATCCAACTATTTGGCTTGGGGCTGGCTCCCGTTTCAGCCCCCACATAAAATGCGACATAAACGATTCGTGAATTTTTCAGACGAATTTTTGACTATATAAACACCAAACAGTAGCTTTTCCCCTCTAAAACGTGTTTTCTGGTGTTTTCTGTGATGTAGTCATTCTTTCTTAATTTTCAAATTTTCAAAATCCTATGTTTTGACTATTTTCATATCACTTTCAGATTTTTTTGGAAAATGACTTCAAACTTGAAATTGCATAGATGGGTCCATTACCTAACAATATGCACTGATTTACATTATTTCGAAATCTTTTTGTTTTGTTGGTCACGTCTGTTCCAATTTCCAAAACCATTTTTTGTTTTGAAATTCGTATAAACGAAAAATGACATTTTTTTTTTAATCACGGATTCAACATCAAATTTTCAGGCTTGTATATAGCGGGGCAAGATGCATCTTTTTTACTTAGATAATTTTTGTATATGCAAAGGTTTGGATTTTTGTTCTTGGAACAAATTTTCAACAAAAACAGTTTTATGAAAATTTTTAAAAATTTTCTATTGAGTATATCAAAAATTATCAATAAGAAAAAGAAAACATTTGCCCGAACTATACAAGCCCTGAGAATTTGATGTGGAGGAGGTAATGGGTAGAAAAAAAAGTTGAAGTAAATGTCTAGGGATTGTTGAAACAAAAAATGGGTTCGAATTTGGCAATGACGTGGAGCGCACCACCGCTGCCAGTTGGGACAAAAAGGCAAATCAGTGCATATTGGGTAGGTAATCGGCCAATAAAGTTTGAAAAGTCAAATCTTTCGCAAAAAATGGTTGATATGAAAAAATAGCAAAACACATGGATTTTGAAAGATTTTAGAAAAACAATTAAGAAAAAGAATGACTAACGTCCAAGGGAAAACACCAAGACAATGGTTTGGTAGCCGCGCAGAGGGGGCTGAAAGCACGATTTACAGTGTGTGGTGTTAACCTCGTGTGTTTTCGGGCGGTTGTATGTGTTTGGGAGTTGCGGTTGGCAGAGATCTTGAATATATATATATATTATATATATATATATATATATATATCATATAATATATAATATAATTATTATATATATATATTATATTATATATATTATATATATATATATATATATATATATATATATTATATATTATAATATAGTATATATTATATATAGTATACTTATATAGTCTATATTATATATTATAGTATATATATATATAGGTATATATATATATATATATATAATATTATATATATATATTTATATATATATATATATATATTATATTACATATATTATATATATATATATATATAATTATATATTATATTATAATATATAATATATATGAAATATATATATAATATATTAATATTTATATTATATTATATATATTATAATATATATTTATATATATAGTATTATATATATATATATTATATATATATTCTATATATTATATTATATAATATTATATATATATTATTGATTATATAAATATTATATATATATATATATATATCTTAATATATATATATTATATAGTATATCTTATATATAATATATATTATGATAAAATAAATTAGTAAATATAGTATATATATATATTATAGTGTATATATATATAATATAGTATAATATATATTATTAGATTATATAGGTTATTATATAGTATTATAGGTAGATATACATTAATATAATATAATATTATATCATATATATTATTATATATATATTATTATGTATAATAATATATTATATTTAGTAATATATAAGTAAATATATATAGTATATTATATAGTAATATAAATTATATAATATATATAGATATATATTAAGTATAATAATTATTAGTAATTTATATATATTATTATATATATATTATATATATAGTATATATATTATATTATATATATATTTATATATATAATTTTATTACTATATATATATATATATATATATTTATAGTTATATATGATATATATATATATATTATATATTATTTTTATATATAGTAATATTTATATATATATATTATATATTATAGTATATATATATATATATATATATATATATTATATATATATAGTATTATATTATATATATATATTATTATAATATATATATTATATAGTAGTATATATAATAATATTATATATATAATATATAATACATATAGAGTATTTATTATATATATAGTATATATAATATATATATATAATATTATATATATATTATATATATATATAGTAAGATATATATATTATATATTTAATATATATAATATATATATTATATATAATATATATATATATATATTTAATATATAATATAATATTTATATTATAGTATATTATATTATATATATATATTATATATATATATATATTTATATATATATATAATATTAATATATTATTATAATATATATATATATTATAATATAATATATTATATATAATCTATATAATATATATAATATATAGGTATAATATAACATTATATATTATTATATGTATATATATATATATATATTATATATATATATAGAAACAGTCCGAGCAGCAAACAGGCTACTGATTTACTTAATTCCAACTGACCGTCCTTCATTTTCCAATATGCTATCTGACTGATGAACAATATTAATAGGCATAGAAAGACAATATACAGGAAGCTGAAAATGATTTTCCAATTCGTCATAGCAATCATTTTTAATTGCTGAAAAAAAAATGAAAATTATTCAAATTTATTTCAAAAATAAAAAGAATTTGTAATAGTTCTAAAAATTGTGTGAAGTATTAGATAAATTTAAATATAAACTTGAAAAAGTCTTAGTTTCAAAGCATTTCTATGGATTTAACAAATTTTCAAGACTTAAAGGTGCCCTGCTACCAAAGCTATAATTTTATTTATTTATTTTTATTTTTTTGCCCGCTTTTAACGCTTTCCATATTATATTAGCATTAGCAGGATATTTAAGGGAAGGAAAAGGCTTTTTTATTAAATCATTTTCAGTTTCCAAGAAGTGGGGACTACAAATCTTAAATAAAATTGGCTTATTAAAATACCTCTTTTCACATATGAGAAGTATGAAGAATACTTTTTATAAGTATTAAATATATATATATATATAATTATATTTATGTCTAGATATAAAATACGAGATGTTTGTTAATACTGTTTTATTATATATATAATCGAATTTTTTTGTTTATAAAATATCATATAATATTACTCATTGGCCTAATCATGATTTATTTCGCAAATTAAGTTTTTGTTTGACCTGATATTAATTCTTAAAAACCTTGTGTAAATGGCTAATGATAATTTTTAAATATTTTAATTTAACAAACCTCTGAATTTAATATTAATAAATAACTGAAATATGGAAAGGACTATATTCCCTATCGGTGAAATATTGCTAAGCGGTGAATGATTGTAATTTTAATCAAAGTACTTCATATAATTACTTTCAACATTCATTCTGATTTTAATTCACATGTCTGAAAAGCATGGCTATGAAATTGGGTCAAAGTCTGGCAGTGTTCAAAATAGTCGTACCCATGAAGTCATTTTATTTTATTTTTATTTTTTAATATATTTTCAATAATTTTTTAACTATTATGAGAAAAAGAATAAGTTTAAAATTTTATTCTCAATCTGATTTAGAACTAGTTATTAGTTACCGTTACATTTTGGAAATATTTTATTGTTTAGAAAGTTTCTTTAAGCTAACATGCTAATTTGTTAGGGTGGCAATGGTGTGTAATACCAAGGCGTTTATATAGTATATATTGTATATATATATAGTAGATATATATGTATATATATTATTATATATATTATATATATTATATTATATACTATATATCATTAATATATTTTTATATATATACTATATTATTTATTATATATATATATATTTATATATATATATTATATTATATATATTTAATATTATATTAATTATTATATAGTATATATATATAATAATGTATATATATATATAGTATATATATATATAAATATATATATAATTTTCTGTTTCTTAAGGAAGTATGTATATAATAGTGAAATTTAAAGGGTCCCTCAGAACGGGTGTCGAAACTGGATACAAACTATTCAAATAGAAGTAATTTTTTTCCATCAGATTGTATTAATATCAACAGAAAAAGAACATGGGAGTTGAGAATTATTTTTTCCTCTTTTTGAAATTTGAAAACTGTGTATTTTCTCTTAAAACTTGCATGCTCCATTTTGACACCGGTTTTGAGGACCTTAAATTTGTCTATTTAAGCAGTTTTTCTTATATATATTTTATATATTATTATATATATATTATTATATTATATATATATATATATATATATATATATTATATTATCTAATGTATATATATTTTATATATAATTAATAATATAGTATATTATTATATATAATATTTATAGAATATTATAATTATATAGTATATATAATTATATATATATATATAATATATAATATATATATACATAGTTATTTTATATATAGTATATATAAATTTTAGATATTTATATATATTATATATATCTATCTGTACTATATTATATATGTATAGTATAATATATTTTAAAGTATTAGTATATTATGCATATTATATTTATAGAGTTTATTATATATAGTATATATATATAAATATATATTATATTAAAATTTATAGATATTACTATTATCTATATCTTTCTATTTATTACTAATATATATAAGGTAATTTTGAAATCGATAATTAATTTCTAGGCTGAAGCAATGAAATTTGTTAATTTTAACATGTAATAGTTCGATTTATTAAGTAAGAATGTTTGGTCTACGTGATTTAAGCTGTTTGTTTGGCGGCTATTTGAATTTAAGGAATTGGGTATTTGTGTAGTTTAAGTACGTCAGCTGTTATTTTACCCTGTTTGCTAGTATTAAGTCAAAATGTATCAAATTATGGGGGCAAGTTTTACATTTAAAAAATAATTAATTATGTATTGGATGCTGTCATTTTAAAATAATAGAATATATTAATACCACTAGTTCAAATATAATATAATAATATAATATAATAAATAATAATATATATATCAATAATAATAATTGACATAATTAATAAATATAAATAATGATAATAATAATAATAATAACACGATATAATAGTATGAATAATAATTATATAAATAATATTGAATAATATTAAAAAATTATAAGAAACTCTTAATAGGAATAATTATATTATTGGAAGATAGCTATACACTATAAGTTGGTGGTATTTTCTATAAAATTATGAAAAACAATGCAAAAACAAAGCTTTAGAGTAGTGGTAATAACAAAAGCGAAGGGACCAAGGTAATCGGATATGATTGTGTACATAATAAATGGTGTCGAATAAAAATGATAAAAATTTAAAAAACCATCTTTACTTTTAATCTCATAAGAAGTAATAATATAAGAATAATAATATCAATAATAATAATGATAGATATAGAATAATAATAATAATAATAATAATATATAATAAGTAATATATAGAAAATAATAATAAGTAATAATTGTATATTATATATAACTATATTATATATATTAAGTATTAATAGTATAATTTATATATATTAGTTATATTATATATATATACTATATATATATATAGTATGATATATATCTATATATAAGTATATTATATTAATATTATTATTTTTATATATACATAAATATATTACACATATTATTTTATTCGACCCTTACAATGAATTCAATTATGTCCTTTCCACAAATTTGAAAGTTTTATGTTAAATTGAGAACAAAATTTAAATTTTGTCATTATTGATTTTTTTTATTTTTTTATTTATTTTTTTTTTTTTTTTGCATTTTTTCGTTGGAATATTTTTAACAAAATTATTTCCCCCCATTTAGGGGGATCGAGCTTGACGGGGGAGAGGGGGGAGAAATCCCCCACGTGTCCACCGAGAGGGCGAGAGACCCCCAACTCCTATTATCTTGCGGTTTTCCCTATGGTTATTCTTTAGTTAAAGTAACAGTGTAAAGGGAGAAAAATTTTATCATTTTTTCAACTAAAGGAATAATAGGGTAACCGCAAAGATGGCAGGAGTCGGGGTTCTCGGCTCCGTGGAGATCGACGGAGGGGGACCATGGTCTCCTCTGTCACCGCCGGCTCGAGCCCTTAATGGGGTAAAATTATTTAATTTTTTTTTTTAATATTTCCGAAATAAAAAAATTAAAACCCTTCCTTAGAATTTCCGCTGATTCAAAATATTATAATTTTGTTTTTTAAACATCTTGCCGTTCTCTGGTTACATGATGTCAGCTTTTGACACTCCTGAAGTATATTATGATATATATATAGTTATTATATATATATAGTATAATATATATACTATATATAGTATAATATATGATATATTTATATATATATATATATATTTTTATATATATAGTTATATATTTATTATATATTAGATTATTCAATGTGCAAGATGGTATATTCGCGAGCGTTAGGAATTAAGCGTTTTTTAAATGATTTGTAAGTTTAACATTATTTTGTCAACTCAGTCTTTTTTGGCGTGGAGAACAAATTTTGGCATTATTGCAGCTTGTTGGAGTAAGAATTCACACTGGTTTGGAGTAGGTTTACAGCAACGTTGATTTCATACGCCGCTTGCAGTCATTAGCAGTAATTGCTAGAACAGTGAGACTATGACTAAGATAGGTTAAGCTTCATTAGAGGACCTTAGGAATCCAACAAAACTTAACCAACCTTGTTCTAGCTCTACTAGAGAGCAGATTTTAAACGACTTTGGGCTGTATAGATTGACGTTGCCGTGAACCTAGCTTTAACCTGTATGGATTGACGTTGTCGTAAACCTAGTCCTGCTATGGATGGATGTTGCCATAAACAGCCTAACATGGACTGATTTTTTTGAAAAATACTGATCAGATAGAAAATTATCATATAGTGATCAGCAGGTAAAAAAGTTCATCAGAATCCAGTTTTTTTTTTTTTTTTTTGCTCCTTAGTTTTGTCAAATATTTTTTTTAAATTTTTATACCTCTCTATTGCTTATGAGCCAAATTGTTTTATTTCTTCTCGGATAAAAAGATAATTGAAAATTTAAGGCTACAAATCGTTAAAAGCGTTTATATCGCTGACTCTCACTTGGGATCGGCCAATTAATTCGTTTACATATGAATATATTTATTGTATATATATATATTAGAGTTATATATATATAATATATACTTATTTTTATATATATAGTGTTTTTGTATAAATTTTATAATTAGAATATAGGATATATGGGAGATGTCAAATAATAATATAATATATATATAATATATATATTTATATTTTTAGTGAGGATGAATCCGCATGCCGCATCCGCATCCGCATCCTGTTTTGAAAAATGAGGATGGTGAGGATGTTTTCACATTTGATTTGATTAATTGCATATGAAAGTAAATATATTTGGCATCTTTATCATGGGAGTTTATTGGAATAATTTAAATTTTGAATTTTGTTTGTTAATATAATATATATTATATATATATATTATATATAGTATAATATTAATATATATATATATATTATTATATAGTATATAAATATATTATATATATTATATTATATTATATATATATTTTATATATATATATATATATATTATATATATTATTTATATATATATATATTAGGTTACTATATATATAATATATATATAAATATTATATATATATATAATATATATAGTAAGTATATTATTTATATATATAATTATATATATAGTTATATTATTATATATATGATATTCATTTAGTATATATATATAAGCTATATATATTATATATTATATATTATATATATACCCAGATCGTCCTACCATTTCTTGAAGCACGCTTGTTTATGTTTTACATGCTTGCACTTCTCGATATAATACGGATGTTTTCCTCTATCGGTATCTGACCAAATTTGTACGCTTCTTAATTTTAAAACTTTTTCTCAGCAGGTTACCTGCCAAACGTTTCTTTCTGGCATTAATTGGTCTAATTGGGTGGGGCGTTGCGTTGTTTTTTGCAAACTGCTTGGAGTGAATCTTGCCTTTGACTCGGAAGATGCTCGCTTCGGCTGCGAAAGGGTAGGGGGGGTAATGCAT
>JABUQX010119309.1:17500-38277 GCA_015478945.1 Trachelipus rathkii | reverse complement strand
ATATATATATATACTATACAATATATATATAATACATATATATGATATATATATATAATATATATATATATATATATAGTATATATACTATATACTACCTCTTATCGTCACATTACATATAGTATTTAACCAGGACTCAATCTTTAATTACGTTAATTATATACTATATATATATATATACCACACACAAAAAACCACATATGCTTATATATATATACTAATATATAGTATATTATATATATATATCCATATATATTATACTATAGTATATATATATATTGTGTATGAGTAATATTATATATATATAGATATATATATATATATATATATAAATATTATAGTGTAATTAATAAATGTAGAAAGTGTCTTTAAAAGTTTATCATATAATACCCTTTTATAGTATAATATATATATTCTATAATATTATATTTATATATATATATATATATACTATAGTAATATATGTATATATATAGTAAGATTATAAACCCTCCACGCAGCTCAAAATGTTTGCCAACGGGATGTTGCATGAAATCGTTGCCTAAGCAAGCATTTTGGAACATTTTGTTCTTTTTTGGACGTTTGATATATCACAGTAGTTAGAGCGTTCTTATAAAGCGTCCCGTAAGACCAAATGTTAAGGTCTGGAAGGATCCATTGTTCAATGTTTAATTCTGTATGTAAAAGAGTCTAATCCCCCCACAAATGGGGTTTTGATTCCTAGAAGCGTTTTAAAGATCGTCGTGTAGATTACTATGATGTTTCATTCGATGTATCGAGGTCTTTATATTAATCACAACTGTCAGCGAATCCGATTTAGGTTTACATATTGTCCAATCTAGAACCTTTGTTATATTTTAGGCTTTTAAATCTTGAGTTAAATCTTATTGGTCTATCATTTTGGAATACCCTTAGTATTACATTAAAATTTGCAATTTGCACCCAAGAATTTGCAACATTGGCCTTATTTTCCTTGATTTTAATGTAAATATATTATAAACGGGCTATTTTATGTCCCTGCGCGTCCAATCTCCACGGTAGTCCGCTGAGTCGATCATTGGGATACCCCACTACGGTACATAAATTCCGATGTAAAGCCTAGATTTTTAGTATTTATCACGTACCATCTGGCACCTTTGCCAATATTCTTTTTAAGTGGATATTAGTGAGCTAATCCCGTTCAAGCCTGCCTAGCGTCCGAGTATTTCGTGGAGCTTTTACGCCATCGTGGTAGATAGTGACTGAGCCCAAAACCTGAAAAAAATGCTCGCATGTATAGGCGGAAATTGTTAATGAGTGCATGAAGAACGATAAATAATATTCGTATGCTACGCTTATTATGACTCCATAATACTCGAGCTACTACAATAGCTGTATGTTAAGTTTAAGTTGCCAACTCAGTGGAGTCTCGTACGGCATGCTGGTGCCTACTTATTTATGTTTATTCAGTACCGACGCTACTGTACATGATCTTAAATCTTTAATTAATTATGCGGTGTCAGCTGTTATTGTTTTAAATAGGCGTAGATGCTTCATTTCTAGTGCGTTTCAAGAACCCCGCTCTGAAGGTTCCGGAGGATCCTGGAGGACTATCTAATGTTCCTTCGAACCTCGCTTCTCCTAGCTAAAAAGTAAGAAACATGCGATCTGCGTGACAGAGAAATGAAAGATGAAATGTGAAAAAGGAAAAAGGAAGAACGTCTCATTATGCCGGAGCAACGGTCCTGTAAAACTTATACTTATGCTCCAGGTACTTATTTATCTTTTTCTCTTATGGCATGCTAGTTGACACTTTATACAATGAAGAAAATCTTAACTTTACTGACCATGCTATATCTCCCTAGAACAAACATATAGGATTTCACCTTTACATCTAGGGTTAATTCTTTTATGAATACATTTAAACTTCATTTTACCGATATTTTACCAATAGTACGATCATTGAATTTTAATTGTGACTTTTATATGGTAATTAATAGTTCTAATCTATTTTTTTTTAAACTGTTTTCGCTATTCGAAGGCAATCTGAATAGGATATTTTGTTATATTATGAAAGCATGCCACCTCTTAGACCGCAGATCGTATTCATACACTCAGACTAGCCAGTTTGTCTTAGGCGCTTACATCTATAAAATAGACATATTTCTTCCACCCCCTTCACCCATATACATAGTAATCTGATTACAATATCGCATAATATCAATATCATAGTTTAATAGTTCGATTTACTTTCGATATCTCACCAAGTATGCGTAATGGTTAAACCTTGGATTGTATGTTCTTTTTTTGTGTGTGCACTGGAGCTTATGGGATTGCGTCCTTCCACCCTCCTCTCACACCGCGCTGCGGCAGATGGCCTTCTCCTGCACCGCACCGTGGCCGACTCTACGGTGCCGTGCTTCCTGTTCTGTCCGTATACGCCAGATTCACGCCACGGCGAGTATGCAGCGGCGGATCTTACCGCAGCTCTCACAGTGCATCGATTGACTGCCTTGCCTTACTACAAGTTCATCAGACACATACCCTCAACATCTGGCACACGAACTTGTACACTCGATCCCCGCATAGTCCCAATCTATGAACGAGTACACCAATCCACCTTTCAAGCCGAAGTAAATATAACTGAATGACATGACGTGTGTTGAAACACCAAAGTGCTGTCGTAAACTGGCTTAATAATAGCTTCACCGAAAAATAAATTAGAAATGATAATAACAGGTAAATTCGAAATCTATTGTAGATTCACTAGCAACGATATTACAAAAGCGGCCTTCACCTTCACTTCCACCCAACCCTTAGTAGCAAACACGACTATTTACACCCCTTGATTTTCAATTACATAAATAAATATATTTTATTATGTAAATTCCAAAAAAATAATAGAGAAAGTGATGGTTTTGTCTGTATTAGAAAATTACACATAAGTTAAATGTTCAAAAAGCTATTTTATCTTCTGCAATTGTGATAAATACTTTAAGTCAGATTCTTTATTTTTTTCAACACAGTGTGAAAAAACGCTTTTACTCGTTGATATAGTTCTAAACTCAGTATTATTTGCAATCTTCAATCCATAACACTGAGGCGCTTACGTGGAGAGATATTAACTGTATTACATTTCTTAGCTGCATTTGTGATAGTAATAACCAAATAGAAACAGGAGAGAGTACAAAATAAGTTCTATAGATATAGATTTAATTTACATAATCCGCATATACAAGATATTAAGTCGTGTAGAGGCAATAATAACTGGAATGAGACGACTGCATTGTAATAGCCCATAGAGAGCGATATACTGCAAAAGGGGAAGAGAGAAGGGCAAATGGATATCTTTGTATAATTAGCAAATGGAACTATCGAATGTCCTAGAGGCCTGTCGTTAACACGAGATAAACTAATTCTTATACGAAAAGAACATGGCCGGAGCTGAAAAACATTCGAATGGTTCGACAGTTCTGTGCATGATCAATGAAAAAGAAAGAATGAACATAACGCCTAAGTTTACGTGACTGCGATGGAATTCAGAATAGAGTACTGATATCAAGGTGTGATGAGGAGTGAACCTTTTGCGCGTTGAGAGATGAGATGAAGCGACTATATTGTCAGAGAGTGCAACTTGTGTAACTGAGAGAAGGATAACTGACATGAAATGAGAATGAATGATGTGTATGTTGAGCCGAGATTATCGAGGATTCAGATGACTGAGAATGGAGAACCGGAATCCGTTTGCCAAGCGCGCAGCCTGTGATATACATGAAGAGAATTGAGCGCAGAGAGAGAGAGTTATGGTGTGTTAAACTAGATTATACGACGACTTTATTATATACTTACGTGTAAGTGATTCCTCTAGATAATAGTTGTTAAGTACTACTGCAGTAACATGTGGCTCACTACAAATCTCTCAATTAATAATTCTTAACATAATATATGAGAGAATTTATAAAAAAAGAGTATAAGTAAGTTCTCCAATTCTTATTGTGTAGATAGTGAGGCTTGTATTCAAAGCTAATTTGATTTACAATGTACAGAGTCTTACAACACTAATGTATAGCAATAGCAAACATATCGCTCACACATAGATAATATATTTTTTTTATATAAAATAAACGATAATAATAATATACACAACATGGATTTAGGCAAAAACATTTCTTTTTAGTAAAACGTGTGTAATTTAAGTTCATTGTATAATATAGAATTAAAATAATATTTTACTAGGAATAATACTTAATGGTATATTATTTTGTAAATAATATAGTACAAATAAAGTATAGAATTTATATACTGATCAAATATTGCATATGACAAATAATATTAGTTCTGCACTTAATGAGTAAAAGAGTTAAACTCAAATGCTTTTCATAAACCACCCAAAATTAGGTTAGGCTGCTGATCCAAAAATATGTGGTTACCTATTTTGATTATTAATTGGTTAAAGGGATATACTTATACAAATATGATATTATTAAGTATAAAATTTATACATACCTCCCCCTCCCAAAAATTCCCTATATATAAGATATGGTATGCTATATTACACCAAGAGTGAATAAGATAGAACGTGAAAATGCAACTTTTTGAAGATAAAGTAAGCCTAAATGTTTGTAGTATTTGCGATGCTTCAAATAGAGTAAATACATTATGGATTGAATTCAAACTTTAAGGAAAGTTGAAAACACTAAAGGTGAGTGATTTATTGAACCTATCTAGTGTAATATGTCAATTTATACGAACAAATTTTATCTAGATATAAACGAAATCATTATATAAAAACAAACAATAAGTAAGAAAATCTTTCACAAAGTTCAATAAATTTTTATATTTGGGACCAATTTCATAAAATCATCCACTTTTAATCTGACATTATTCTTAATTCTAACATAAAGATGATATATATATATATTATATATATATATATATATATAAATTTATATATAATATATATTACTTTTTTACCCCCTACTATATATATATTACTTAGTATTATAACGTATATATATATATATATATTAATATAGGTATATATATATTATATATATAACATATATAAATAAATATATATAATAAATAGCATAATTACTCCACTATTATTGATTTCTATATCTATATATCTATTATATAATATATATATAATATTATGAGGTATATATATACTATATATTATAACTTAACTATATATATTAAAAATATATAGTAATTATTAATATATATATGATAATATACTATTATACTAGCTGTATAAGCATAGTACTCGATCAATAGTTATTTGAATATAGATATATTATACTATCATATATGATACTTAGAATATATATATTATATTTATATTATAATAATTATATTAATATATATATTACTATATATATTATATCAGCTATTAGTAAGGTTTAGAAATACTATTTTATATATTAATATCTTCTCTATATATTATATCAGGGCGGTTCTTACAAGAGGTGCATAGCCACTAGGAGACTCGGGCCTTCTTCTAAAAATATATAAGAGAAGGTGCGCACAAAATAAAAGCAAACTAATGTGAGTTAAGTTAAAAAATAATTTCAAATTTTTATATTATTTCCATTAATATGAGTAGATGCGTTTTATATAATGTATATATACAAGGACGCTAATTTTACATGAAAATCATTTATTTTCTTCCGGTAATAAGAACTCTAATTAACTTATTTAATAAGGGAATCATTGTACATGAGGAATTTCGTATTTAGGTGACTTCCTGATAAGACGTTACTACTGATATAGTGATATATACTTAGTATATGCTTATCCAAAATCGGCTAGACTCTGTATCTGCCAACGTATAAATAATAACCGCATATATATAAATTTCTTATTTTACGACTGATTATTTTGAGGATTTTTCTAGGTAAGAAGCCTCCTTTAGAGGCATGATAAACGATCAATACAAATAACATACCTGCCACAAAATTCTTGGACAAAACTAACTCGTGAGTTTGTAATCAACTCTCATTATTGCAATAAAATATTAGTGAAACAAAATAATAATAAAGATATAAACTTAAATTTTGTTTTGAATTCTTTATTACCATATTTCTCTTAACTACTTTTTAATTGAAAGCTAATTTAATTAACCTATTAATTATTATATATATAGTATATACTATATAAGTATATATATATATATATTAATCTAATATAAATATACTATATATTATATACTATATATTAATATAATAACTATATTATATATATATAACTAATATATATATCATATATATATATATGTAGTCTTAATTATATTATATAAACTACTCATATATATGTAAATTAAATACTATTGATTTTAAATATATACTATATTAATATATATAATATATATATATATATATAATATATATATATATATTAATATATATTATATATATATTATGATTAGATATAATATTATATATAATTACTATATAATATATAGAGATGATTGAGAACTAGATATAGAGACTGATATCGACTAGATAGGAGTGAGTAGAGTATGAGGTAACATGATGAGAGAGAGGAAGATAGTAATTCAGTATTTTCTAATGATCATATTATTAGAGATAATCAAACTCTCTATTGATATAAAGAATTAATTCTGCTAATTGATTATCGATCATTCTACAGTATAAATGAGGGCAATGAAATTTCTTCATCAAATATTATGTCGACGCCTTAAAGATTTCCTCCCATCCTTTGCAGTATGGAATTCCACAAGAACTTTAGGCTTCTAACTTGCCAAAAACGTAGTTTCCTTGCGAAGAAGCCTTAGACTCTTTAAGCTGGACTATATGGTAAACTTAATATGACAATTCATTTTTACGTAGTGTAATATTATACCAGATATGATTTATGACCATAACTATACATAGCTATAATCTCTTTCGGAACATAGTACATTTCAATACTATTTTAAAAAAACCATTTACTCTAGGATATTAAGGATTCACAATAAGTGGTATAGTGTTTCACAACTTTGATTATTCTTTATGGACTTTATTTAGTCCGATCGCCACTTAAATTCCAGCAACATCGGCATCTGTTGAATAGTTTTTATCTTGCGTCATTAACACAATCTTACGTATATAATAGACATTACCAACTCCAAGAGCATAGTATGATGATGATACAGGGGCAGACTGATATCAAATTTGGCTTTACTTTCCATAGAAATAGCAAGCAAGTACTTTATTAATTTAATTAGTTAATAATAATAATCAATCATATAAATGAAATATACTTATATTAATAAGGTCGCAGAGAAAAGGCGAAAGAATAGATTAATCTTCTTTTCACGTTTTAGTCTATAGTTGTAGAGTAATAGTACTTTACAGATAATTAGAGTTATCCCATATTTCATTTATCATTATATTATATAAATATATATATGATAATAATGTTATATATATGTATTATAGTATATTAATATATAATATATATATTAAGTATTACATATTATTAATTATATATATATATATTAATCATATATAAATATATTATATATATACTATATATATATATATATAATATATTATATATATACCTCATATATATATTTATATTATATATATAGCCTTTATATATATACTCATTAATTATAGTAGTTGTAAAATATAATGATATATATAATATATATATATATTATATAATATTAATATCATAATAGGTATATATAAATATACATATATGTAATATAATATATAATATTATAATATGAATATATATCCATATATATATAATATATATACTACAGATAAATATATATATATTATAATATATATTACTATATTATAATTATACATAATATATATATACCTCATATAGTATATATATTATCAGTATATATCAATATATATATTATTAAGTATTATATATATAATGTTCCCATAAATATTTTATTAACTTTAATAATATATTCCTTAAAATATATTTTCTTGAGAATTATAACATATGAGGAAATCAACATCACTATATATCATAATATATATATAATATAATAATAGTTAATATATATATAAATATAATTATAATATAATAACTAATTTATAATTAATTTATTGATAAAGTGCCTCCTTCGTGTTTTCGGGTCAACTGAGCTTAGAGCTGATCTTAGAATATATATATATATATATATGTATTATATAATATATATATACATATAATAATATTAATTTATTTTATATATATATTATATATATAGAATATTATTTAGTTATTTTATATTATTTTCATAATCAACAATAACATTCAAACTGAATTAATAGAATTAACAATAAATCTCAATTAATAATAATAATAATCAATAATTAAATATAAGTAATAATAAATAATATAATAATTAATATAATAATAATAAATATTTGATATATATATCAAGTAATAAATATATAATATATTAATAATAATAATAGACAATAATAATTAATAACTAATAATATAATTAATAATAAATAATAAATATGGATATAATACTAAAATTATTACATAATAATATATCAAACCTAATTAATAAAATAAATTATAATAATAATTAAATGAATAATAATAATAATAATAATAATATATATACATATTTATTTATAACAAATTATAGTAATTTAAATTCCTCTCGTAATTTAAATATAGTATTTATTTATTATTAAGCAATAACCGATAATATAATAATAATAATAATTTAATTAATAATAATAATAATATATAATAATGCATAAAAAATAAATAAATAATATTAATTAATAAACATAAATAATAGATAATAATAGATTTATGATAATAATATAATAATATATAATTATATAATAATATATAATTAATAATAATAATAGCATATACTATATATATTAAATATATTATATTAATAATATTATTGATAATATCATTACTATTATATATATATATAGAATATATATATATATAACTTATTATATATATAATATATATATATATATCAACATATCACGCTATAAACTAGTATATAAGTATATAGTATATATACATATTATATATCAGAATATATATATATACAATATATATATTTAGAATATATATATATATAACATATATATATATATATTTATATATATATTTTATATTGGTTAAGTTAGTATGAGTAGGTGTGTAGTGTTAGTATTGTATTGTTATATGTGTATTAGACATATATACTTATATTATATATTACCTATATATATGATATTATATTATATATATCAATTACATATATAATATACTATATACTATATATATCTATATATATATAGTACCATTATATTTCTATATACTTAGTATTATATTATATATATATACGTATAGTTATATATATATATATGTATATATATGTATATTATATATATAATTAGAATAGTATATATATACTATATTTATATATATATATTAGTATTATATATATATATTTGTATATATATATATACTATAAATATATATAAATAATATAATAATATATATATATAATTATATATATATAGTATAATATATTATAATAATATATAGATAGACTACCTATATATATATATATATATATATACTAGACCTAAAGTAGTCGATACTATTATATAGCTATATATAGTATTTAGTATAGTAATATACATGACATCATATGATATTTTACCTGCTATATATATATAGTATATATATATATATAGGTATATATATATATACCCGTCCTCATATATATATAACTCGTATATATATATATATAACTAGTCAATATTCTACGATTAAATCATTTTATATAAAACTCATATATATTAATAATATAATAAATTAATTATAATGTCTATATATATCTTATGTATATTTATTTCCAAATCACATGAAAAGTTTATATATATATAATACTCTATATATATATATAGTTCATAATATATATCATATCCAATTCATTATCATATAAATTATTATACTATACTATACCTTATACGAAATTACCCTCCTATATATAAATAACCACAAATATTAATTCATTTTTAGTCAACATCCGCTATATTTTAATACTAATATATAATTATACATAATATTATAATATAAATAATTATATATTATATTATATCTAAATATATTTACAATATTATTTTTCTAAGGAGAAAACTTATATACCGCCTCCAAACTATTTCGTACAATGTCATATTATATATATTTTACTATAGAAAAGAACAAGATCAATACCACCCATAAATATTATATAAAAGTATATAATACACAGTATACTTTTATACAAATGAGATTAGTATATATTATATATATCTATATATATATACGTATATATTATTACTTTAATTATATTACTTATATAATATTATACTCGTTCACATAAAATATACAGTATTATACCTTCGTATATAGAATAATATGTATACTCATTAGTAATAATTACTAATATATAGTATTTTTTTTCTCTCATAATTATATTTTTACAATATATATATTCCTTTTAATGCCTACAAACCCACATACATTCACTATTATCATTAACTTATGAGTATTTAATAATACCCAGCAATAAATACTCATCATATATATATATTATATATATTATATTTCTCCCCTCATGTTTTCGGGTCACGAGCCGCTTACTACTAATTAAACATTTTAATAAGCCCATATAGTTCTATATATCAATCTTTAGTTCATGCTTATATACTATATTATCCTATCATACCCTGATATAATCATTCTATCATAATATATCCACTTAACCTATACTATTAATAGATCTATATTATATCCTATTATCTTCACTAAACCCCTCTACTAATTAATATCAAGATTATCACCATTTACTAAGTAACGTTAATATTCTTTAAACACTTATCATTTAATATTTATATCAATTTTTTCTGACAATATATATATATATTAATACAATTAATATACATATATACCCTCTAATTTTATTTCATTATAATAACAATACTAAATTACTTGTCAATCTATATCATATATAACTACTATATACTAATTACAGGCAAGGTAATGTTAGTTAGTTATGTGTTCATTTTTTAGTTCTACTATGCATTTATAGGATATATATATTTTTACTCGTGTACTAGTATATAGTATTCAGTTATTTATACATAATGAGTAGTATATATAGTATATATAGATATATATATATTATATACTATATATACTATATATGAGAATATATATTACTACTAATAACTCCATCTCGACACTACTCATCCTTGACAGCTCTACTCGACGACTCTGCGGTCCTGCGCGTGTCCGTACTCAAAGGTCAGCGCTATATTACACAACGCTACCGCCCCTCTCTTAGACCTGTTAAAATCAGACTACCTTTATTATTAGTATCCTCGATATATGTACTTAAATATAATATAATAGTATATATATTATATAATATACTATTATTACTACTTATATATAGATATACATACTTATGTGCATATGGAATTAAGAGTACTATACGTACTACTATATATTTAATAGTCATATATATAAATCTTATCTTAGAAGAACTAAAGTGATATATAATAACTTTTACTATATATACATTCTATACAGGCTTCATACTGAGTATATCCAGTGACCCTAAGTATATATGATAACCTATTATGATCTTATAATTATATATTAGTTAATGTTATAATATATATATTCATATATATAATCATATTATATATAATATACTTACACATATATATAGATATATATATATATATACTTACTACAATATTGAATGATAGGAGAAAAATAATGTTATTTGTATAGTTATAAGTATTAGTGATCGCTTATATACGCCGCTTTGTTATTGATATATTATTTAGTAGGAAGCCCAGGTTAGTATACTACATCTCTCATCTTCTACTATTACTATCTCTCTCTTACTCTCTTCTCTACTCTACATCTCTATCTTCATCATCTATACTTATCTTACTACTTTACTTATCTAAACTCTCTTTAAATATATTATACAATTCATCTATTATTATAGTCTCTCTTCATATTACTATACTCTCTTCATATTACTCATCTCTCAGTATCTCTCTATCATCTCATATCTCTCTCTATCTCTCTGCTTACTTATTCCTCTCTCTATATCTCTCTCTCTATATATATATAATTACTGTGTTATTTAACCCACTTTATTGCATAGTATATAAATTTAAAATAAAAAAACAATTTGTTAGCTATTTCTCTCTATTATTTTTCGCTTCTGTAGTAATATATATTAGTACTATATATTATATTATAGTCCTATATATGGGGCATACAACTTTTTATAACATATAACGATTAACGTCGATTCACAATTATATATTATATTTATATATCATTTATATATTATTATATATTATAGTATACATATATATATAGTAATAATATATATAAGTAGTACTAGTTTCTATTCTATTTCTCAATTATAATTATTTTTATTTATATTATACCTTTAGTATATTTATATATAGTATATATAGCGGTATTATATTTAAATAATAGGTTTTGATTACATATTAATATATATATAGTGACTATTTATAAATGGTTGACTCCGTTAATATAAATGTCCGAAAATAATAAAAAAATTTACGTATATTTCAATGATATTTGATAGTCGTTAAAATTACATCTAACTTTTACAATATATCAATAATGTAATTAATTAAAATATAAACAAAATAGTAAATAATGAAATTGATATATATATTTTTATTTATATTTCATTATTGATTCACCATACACACGTGTTAGCTTTATAATAATAGGTAGAAGCTTATATCATATATTATGTATTTCCAGTTAAATTTGTCGAAATTGTTTCGCATATAGTTATAGAGACGCCCTATGTTAAAAAATATAAATGAATATTATTACTCGTATTTTTTTATATATATTATTTTTTGTAACTGGTATATTATACCGCGGTGGGCCTTCGGCCCCCTGCTATATCTACCCGCACGTCCTCCGCAAGCGGAGTGCCCCGCTCGCTACGCATCTTTATATTTAGTGAAATTTCTTTTATAAAATAATAAAATAACCCATAAATTATAATTAATAATCGAAAATAAAAAAATGAATATAAAAAAGAACTTAGAAAAAAAAATCTAATTCATATTAAAGTTAAATAATAATAATAATAATAAGTAATAATATATAATAATAATAATAATAATTAATAATTAATTATATTATAAATAATACATTCATTCTAATAATAATAATAACTTTGTTAATTCTTAATTTACGTTAGAAGTAACAATCATGAACCCATAAAAAATTTACTAATATATATTAAATAATAGGATCATATGTACGGGACAAATTGCATTGGAATAATATTCTACTCCCGATTAACGAGTCAAGTCCTCCCTTAAATGATCCATATATATATAATATATATATATATATATATACTATTAATATATATTAATATATTATTAATATATATATATAATTATTATATATAATAATATATATAATATATATTATATATATATTATATATATATATATAATATAATTATATAATAATTAATATATATTAATATATATATTTAGCATGTATACAGTATATATAATTTAAGTATGAAAATATATATATTATATAATTATTTCGTATATTTTAATGAAGAAACTTGGTATATTATAAATAATAATGTTCCATGATGTAATGTATAAATAAGAACATGATGAGTCAAAAGATTGTTTCAAAAATACAAAGCCATAAGCCATTTGTCATCCTGCAATTCAGCCTTCTACAGTAGCTTTGGTGACCGGTTTTTTTTACACTTGAATAAGTACATATTAATTTTATACTATAAAACACACATTATAGTGTGTTTTGAAGATGTAAACCCAATTATATAAATCTTTATGTTCTATAGAACTATTACAGGTTAAATTCTCATTGTGCATGAGCCTATTTTTAGGTGACTCTGATAAGTGCAGATTACCAGCTTTAGTATGAAATATGTCGGATTCTTCAAATAGTTATTAACTAATGGGATACTTGTTACTCTGTTAAACTAAAATATTATAAAGTGATTGTATGAGATTATATCAGGCAAATTTTCCATATTTTAAGGGAAATTAACAATTTTTCGTTAAATAGTTCAAAAATACTTCTGAATAGGTAGTGCCAAAATCCTTTCAAAGATAAGTTATATATATATATATAATATATATATATAATATATATATTTATATACATATTATATATATATATAATTATATTTAATATATTATATATTTAATATATATTAATATATTATATATTTATATATTATATATATATATATATATTATATATAATATATTATATATATAATATTAATATATATATAGATATTTATAATATATATATACGTATATTCATTTACGCACATCAATTGGTATGATTTCTGCATTAATATTCATACATATTCCCATTTTACATATATGTAGTAATATATATTATAGTATATATATAGTTATATATAATTCATTTTAATTTATATTGCTGCTAGTATACTATATGCGCATATATGTTTATATATACCTATATATATTATAAAATATATATGTATATATCAATCAATATTGTGTGCGATGATTAGTACGTTAGTATTCGATATATTAGGTTAGGCATATACTATAGAGCCGTAGTCGCATGTTATTTAAGATGGTAACTAGTGTTACTCATCATTATATATAGTATCAATAATAATAATATATATATATATATATATATATAGTTATATATATATATATTAATATTATTATATATATTATATATTCTATACATACTATAGTATATATATTATAATATTACTGTATATCAGATACATATTAATGTATACTTATATTAACATATAGGTACAAATTTTATAATAATCTAATTCTATTTCTGTGAGGTAATTGTAGCTAACAAGATATGCCCTTGATAGTAATATAGTTTCACCTTAATTTCAAGTACCTAGGATTATCTACTATATAGCTACATTATATATATTTAATTCGCTACTATGATATAGTATATAATTGGCTCAGGCCTCCCGTGAAAGCATCAAGACTGTAACTTAATGGAATACTTTATAATCAGCTACTATATAACAATAAATTATATCAGTTTTCTTATATTAATTTGTAGTTAGTAAAAGCACTCGTATATATCTGTGATATGTGAATATATACTTAAAAACCTATAAATCTATTTTATCATTTGATATTACAATCTTCTATTTATTAATCTACACCTATTATTGATATTCGGTATATATAATCTTTGGTATCCTAGAGGTACTTCAGTGAGTCACTGTAGGACTACTCCATCTCAACTTCGCACAAGCCAGCTAACAGTTACTCTTAGCATAGCCTTATCAACTATTAATCATCTAGCATGAATATAAGTGCGTAGAGCAGGGTTGAGTAATAACCTAAATATAAGTTATATATGATTATTATAGCTCTGATTTGAATTAAATGAGGTTAATTTTTCTTTATATTATCTTATTTTTTAATTATCTATTATAGTTAATACAGTTGAGACCTGACGGATTATCTATATATATTTATTTATTATGATTATTATGTAATTATGGACAGTGTAAGTTGATTCATTATCGGGTACGAATGTCCCCCTCGTCTCGAGTCCCCCGGCGAGGTACCTCGTGAGTATAATACCCTCTCGATCTCTTTATTATTGATTCATCTAACTTCTCTTTTATTATTATTATTGTATGTATAATTATCCATTATCTATTAAAGATTGGTTTTGTTATAATTAAAAAATCGACATATTATTATTTGTGATCATCTTTATGATGTTCACCTTAAATTATGCGATTGGTATTATTATGTGATCCTTCGTTTCTTCTTCTAGTTTCCATTCTATCCTCTATTATTATTGACTCTAATATTCTGATTTTCCAAATTTTAACAAATATTTTATTTTTCGAAATAATTAGAATTGAATATTTATTATTTATTCTTCTTCACTTTTCAATTATGTACTAATATTATTATTCATTACATTATTATTATCATTATTCATTTGTATATATAAAAATATTTATTTGTTTTATCCTTAGCTTTGTTGAAGTCATAGTTTTATTTATACCTTTTAATATGCTATGTCTGCATTGTCTGAGCGATGGGACTTTGACTTGTTAAATGGGCTATGAATTATATGTAGTTTCTTCTAAATATATATAATATAATATATATATATATTATATATGATAGATACAATAACTATATTAATATTAATTATTATATTATATATATATATACTATATGATAATATATATATATATATATATATATATGTTATAATATAATATATATTATATTATATAATATATAATTATATATATACTATATATATATATATAGTATATAAATAATAATATATATATATATATATATTATATATTACATATATATATAGTTATATATTACCTATATATATATAATATATATATATATATATATATATTTTATATAGTATATATTATATTAATAATAATATCATTATAATTACTATACTATATACTATAATATACTAATATATATATATTATATATGATATATATATATATATAATATAATATATAATATAATTATATATATATATAATATATATAATATATATGGCACATACCCGAAGATTCATGGCATGATAACTAGTAAAATCTGTTATAAATTTCATATCCGTACAGCGTTTAAGGTAAATTCAATAAATCATTTTTAATTCTTCCAGTCATTTTAAGCCCGTATTCCCCTTTTATAGAAATAGTAAAAAATGTTGTGATCAATTCAATATTTACTTATGTGCAGTTTATAGTATACGCACGTTCTAATAGGTCTAATAGCAAACAAAAATACTAGTGACACCAGCTAGTACGGATAGTGAAATATGATACCTCTTGAAAGCATTTCAGCATTCTATATACTTCCCTTGAAGTTGTACATCTAAAAGTAAGTGCCAAATAAGAGTATATAAGGGTAGCGCTTGGAAGAGAAAGTGATGAGATTCTTTTCTTTTTGAATCCTTTGTATAGTGGGAGTTCGAGCCGTACGGAGGGACAAGGGAGGGACGAGCAGTCCCCCCGTCGTCTTCCGGTAGACCGAGAGGGTAGGCCGAGAAAACCCGACTCTATCCATCGTCCTTGTTTTACCCCGAAAGAGGATGATTGACGTTAGTTTTAAAAAAAATGTTCGAACATTGGCGGACCATTGCAGCTAGCTCAGTCGGACGTTAAGCGGGGATCTCTGCGGAGATTCCGTTAAAAAACTGTAATTTTTTTTCAACTTTTTTAACAATTTCTAATTTTTTGAGAGAATCGTATATTTTTATTTTTTGTTAATTTCCGCGGTAAAGACTTTCTCCGCTGATTAATTAGAAGTGAGATGATGTATATGTACGGAGAGAGAATTAATGATAGATGTTATAGAGTCATAATAAGCAAACAAGCGCAAATATCTTCTAGTGGATCTAATCCTGTAATGTTGATAAAACATATCTGACTCTAGTGAGTATATATTACCTCACCATAGAAGATTATAATGAGCTGTGTCATGATTTTGTATGTTTAATATTATTTATTAAAATTTCATCATGCAAAAATTAAATCTTAAATATAGCTCCAAACCATAAACTTAGGAATCTGGATTAGTGTATTCTCTACCATATACTTATACTCTCATATGTGCAGCTACGTGCCTTTTAGATATATTACCTAAATCTATATAACTATTTGATGTGCAATAACACTTTTCATAATATTATATCCAATAATTATATAGTATAATATATATATATATATAATATTAATATATACAGTATATATAGATATATATACCTATATTATATATATATATATATATATATAATGCATCTATCTCTGAGGCCAGTGACAAAATGAAAGGATATTTATTAAAGAAATTACCGCAATCTGTAGTACGATAACTTTTCCAGTGTAATTTTTATATAGTGCGAGAATGAAAATTTTTCTTCTAAATATGTCAAGGGTGACGTCACGCCACTCCTCCGAAATTAAGATAGCTGATTGGCAGCAGCGACAATATTATTACAGTACCACAATATTGCATTTCTAACACTGTATTGTGCTATGTTTTATTGTACAGTAACAATTTCTATTTTTATATATACAAATGTAGTCTTTTGAGACTAATATTTACAAAAAAAGATGGTTATTTTACCCACGATTCCATCAAACAAAAATTAGGCCAAACAATCGTCAGCACAATCATCTGCTTCCTTTAGGTAACAATACTGGTCACTATTGTGATAAGTGGAGCAATTATAAAATAATCGTGACCTTAAACTCCCAACTAAGGAACCTAAAACAGAAATAAAATAATTTGTTTATGTAAGTTTTAAGGTATTAAATACAGAGATTTAATATACTTTTCATTCACCAGTGAACCCTGTCTGTAGGAAAGGATAAGTGGGTCAATATTCTAGTACTCCTAACCATGTAATATAATTTAACTTTTAGGTCTTGCACATTCTAGCTTCATAGAAACACCCCAAACAGATTGAAAAAGGGGAGGTAGGTTAAAATGGGTTTAATGTCCTATTTTCATAAGACAATCCTCAACCAAACCACCAACAGTATTAAAATCAAGGAGACTTATAAGAATGCATGTAAACACACTATCCTTACGAAAAATTCTTCCCCGAGAACTTTCCACCCCAATACAGCTGTTTTAAGTAAAAGGTCTGAGAGAAAGTGAGTTCTGAAGCGAATATACAAGGTTATCGATATTACATTACAAGGCAGTCCCTACTTATAAAGAAACCTGAAATAGTGGAGTATAGCACTCAGCTTACCACACAAATTAAGTGGACCACTCGGGACAAGGGGGGAGAGAAAACATTGAATGTAAGTAAGAAATTTTAACGGATCATTTTTGATGTACAATAGATGATAGAAGTTTTATGATTAAATTTGCTGTTTTGTCTAATAGTAATAATATATACTGTCATTAGACGGTTGGCCAGGATGTTTGCCTGGCGGCGGATCCTTGGGGGAGAGCTTAATGCTACAGGTGACTCTTCTTTCGATGACGAATCATAAATACTACTATGAATTTAGAAAGGGTACAAATGAATGACCGCACGAATAATTTCGCCAGTCCTAGTGTTCAAAGAAACCAAGCGTACATAACCATCTGGGGAGGTGTGCAAATTTTCACAACTCCCAGTTTCCACCCTAGGCGAGGACCGTCATCTTCCACCAAGACCACGCCCCGAACAGTTACATTTAGGCGATCAAATTTATTGTAAGATTGCCTTAAGTTTATTAAATAATCAGTTTCCCATTTAGTTTTGAATTTATTTATGAGAGAGGATGTATTTATAACATTTACCAATTTTAATAGGATCTTGGTAAGTAGGATCCATTTCAATAAGTTCCTCTGGAACTGGTAATGAATTAAGTTTATGCCCTGTTAATAAATGAGATGGAGTGAGAGGTTCCTCACTGTGGAGTTCGTCTCCCATAAAGGTGAGAGGACGGCAATTCAAGACCGCCTCAACTTCTATTAAAACGGTATAAAATTTTTGTCCATGCTAACAACTGCATGGGTATTTCAAGAGAAACAAATAACTTCAAAGTTTAACTTACACCAAGCTTCATCGCAAGGTACACTGTACAAGCCCGTTTTAAAACTAGCTACATCAACTATAAACAGTGATACGAGATGCCCTTAAGAAATTATCAACAATTATATGAAGACTATAGAACAAAACGAAAATTTAACAAGTACATACTTACCATAGTTGCAAAAGTGGGTACAAAAACAGATTTCATTCCAACACCGACCCATCACCTAAATTAGCCTTCTTAAACTCCCTTTTACAAGAACACTAAAAACAATACCAACATTTTCTACAAGACCCTTGGTTTTTGTCTCATCAAAAAGAACCATCACCAGACACTTCAATAAGACTAAAAAGAGGACTTTTCAATCTAGGCGGGACACCTTGAAATTTCTAATTGGATCAGCAACTATATCAGACATACACGCTCTAAACACCAAAATAACCCTACTACAGAACACTCGTACCCACATATACAAAATTAAAGAGCAACTACATGCTAACACCAACAACTTTCCAAATTAAATAAAAACCTTATCATACTTTCCAACACACAATTCTCCATTTCCTCCATCAAACTACACAAGAATACTAAATTTAAATTTATACCTAAACCTGAGAAACGTATTCAAACAACAGTCCACATCTCATCTCTACAGTACAAAAACACTTGGGCACTAGCTCGAGATCGCACTTACCCCTCTCAATCTTTACATGCTTACAACATTATGCAGGATTTATCTTTAACACCGAGGCAAATTACAGTTTACCAACCCATAATACTCTAAACCCAACCAATTTTCTATTCAATTTCGATCCTTTACTTGGACATACTCCATGTCAGCGATTCCTTATTTGATTTTCCACATATCCCATTTCGACAGAAACTTACAATGAAACATCAGATTTAATCTTTTCTACACCATTAAATGAAAACTTATAAAAGACTCATAGTACACTCACCACACCAATGCCTATTTTCGCGAAATTACAAAACATTTAAAATTACACTTACAGCCATTTCTCTTTCCTCTCAACACTGTGCAAACAGCATTTTCTTGATACATCTGTTTCCCGCCTAACCCAATCTAAACACCCAGACGATAAAAATTCATTTTAGCTTCAATTCTTTTCACGTGCAAACAACACGCCATTGCTAATAAATCTAATCAGGACAATATCCCTAT
>JABUQX010119309.1:0-7500 GCA_015478945.1 Trachelipus rathkii | reverse complement strand
CCTCTCTCTCTAGAGAAAGTTTGTGGAAAGCTAGAAAAGTAGAAACATATAAACAAAAGATAGTATATATAAATATATATATATATATAATATATATATATATATATATATATTTATATATTTTTATATTATTTTAAGTATATATATTTTATATATTTTTGTGTAAGCTTGGTGATAATTGGAAGTATCTTTAATCTAGTCTAGGGTTGGCTGAGCAATGGAGTTTTGTGCACTGCACCAGAGTATGCACACCATGCACTGCAAGGTAAATGTTTAGATAAAGGGCTACACTTCTGATTTTCAAAGCTTTTACTCAGAACAGTGCAAATGTATTAAAATTAAAAATAAAATTAAGCCTGTAAAACCCTTATAATAAGATTAATTGAGGTAGCAACTTTTCATATTTGTTATATTAAAGCTAAAATTTTGCTGTTTTTCTTAAAAAACTTAGCCTAACCTAAATGTAACCAAACTTAGCCTAACCTAACTTAACCTAAAGTTACCACAGGGATAAGTAGGTTATGATGGCGCTCAAGTGCACCCCGGGTTTTTTGTCTTTTTTCACAAAAAACTGGTAAAATTGGGCAATATCAGGCAAAATCAAGAACTTGACACTTACGATGCTTTTATATATATATTATATATATATTATATTATAATATATATAATATATATATATATATATATATATATATATATATATTATATATATATATATATAGATATATATATATATAATATATATATTATATATATATATATATATATATATTTTAAAGTGGATCAGCAAAATTGTTTGTATATTATTATTAAAGGTTCTTTCTGTTGGCCAAATTTGGTGCCACCTAGTGCATTAAAATTTAAAGGCATTGCATTTTTTAAGTTTTGTTGGTTATGTTGTCACTGGTCAATGTGTTCAGCAATTTAACAAAGGTCATGTCACTCATGTGGGTTCCAAAAGTACCACCTGTCACCTAGTATAGTGAGTGTTTTTGATTGTGGGATGTCTTGGCCACAGAGCTTCAGCTTAGGGCTCTTTTGCGACTCCCCTTTTGTCTGGAGTGAGCAATATTACTAATAGAAATAATAATATAATAAACAATAACAAAGGGCATTTAACTAGTAAACTAGGATTAAGAAAGTTGAAATTAACACTAAAGAAATTAAACATAAGATATTACTATCTTTCAATTAATTAGCCTTCAGTCTCAGTTGAATTTTATCCTTCATTTTACCTTTTTTTTAAATAAAATCGATGTGGGTTTTTAGATGGTTTTTTTCAAGGTGGGGTTTATTGAAAAAACCCATTGGGGACAACCCAGTTGTCCCCAATCGTGCCAACCCTGACCTAACTAACCTAAAGTTACCACAGGGATAAGTAGGTTATGGCGCTCAAGTGCACATAAGGATGTCACTTTTTAGTCTATTGATGTTAGAATTTTCACCTGAAAACAAGTTAAGTTGCATAGGTATAGATTGTTAAGGGTTAGTTAGCTTAGGTAAAATAGCTAAAATCTGATTTTTTAAGAAAAACAGCAAAATTTTTACATTAAATATAACCTACCAAAAATAGTGAAAGTTCTATCTCAATAAATCTTGGTTATAGGTGTTTTACAGTTTTAATTCTAAGTTTATCTTTAATTTTAATATATTTACAGTGTACTGTGCAAAAAAAATTGAAAATCGGAGGTGAGGCCCTTTATCTAAACAATCACCCACTCCACCAAATACCATATTTTTGGACTGCACCTCTATATTTCAATGAGCACAACACTGAGTCACTGAATCTGTATGTCACACTGCACTTCACCAAGTGTGTTGGCCAACCCTAGTCTAGGCCCATATAATTTATTATAAATATATAATTCTGGTATGTTAACTTTATGAAAATCCACTAACAAAATTAAAGTATCTCAAAATCATTGCCATATTAATATGCTAAAAATTTCACAATGATATTATGATTTTCAGAAAATTACATAAAATCCAAGCTTTTGGAAAGAAGTTAATTTTTTTATTTCCAGTATTTGAAATAAGAGTCAAAGTGTATGTGTGAAGGTCAGATTCTTTGGAGTCACATTTGTTTCTGTCTGAAAGTTTGACACTGTTAGTCAGACTTGCTTCATAACTTTTATGATATTTTGAAGTTGACTTTTTCATCTTATAGAAGTTACAAAAAGATTTAAAAATCTGAGCAAGAGAGATTAATTTTTAGAGGTAGCAAATTTATTTTTATTATATATATTATATTTATATATATATATATATTATATATATATATATATATATTATATATAATATATATATATTATAGTATATATATATAAATATATATATATATATAATATATATATATAATATATTATATAATATATATATATATATATACCGTTATAATATATATATATATATACTATATTTATATATATATATATATATATTATATATATATAATATAATATATATAATATATATATATTATATATATATATATATATATATATATATAATATTATATATATATAATATATATATATATTATAATATATATATACCATTATTATTATATAATAATATAATATATATATATATAATATATATATATATATATTATATAGATATTATAATATAAACTAGTGATATTTTGACTTCCAAGTTTTAAACTATCTCTCTATAATGCATGTTAAGCTAATTTTGAATATTTTATAAATGAGTATTCTTTACTTTAAAGTATTTTGTATGGTGCTTATTCCAAATATACTCAAATTTCAGTTTGATAAATGGCAATGGCATATCTTTGCCTGTTTAATTTATTAATAAAAACTGTTACCAGTTTAAGGTACCATATTAGCATTGCAGATTACTAATTGTGTTTAAATCCCTTTTAATCTTCTGTAATTTAATTTAACCCAGTAAGTAATTATTCTTAATAGCCTACTGAATATCATCACATAACATTTAAAATTATTGATAACCATAATCCTGATGATAAATAAAAATAAATAAATTCTGAAGACTAAATAAAACTTTTTAAATTCCTCTTATAACAAGGATGTCCAGATATTTAGTTGATTGACTAAGTTAGGTGTGTTTGAAAAAATTCTCTTGTCATTTAATTTTTATGAATTAAACTCCATTACTGGGGAACAAGAGGTTTCAAAATGGAAAGTAAAATTTAGAAAACATTTCTTTAATAACCATAAGCTCTACATGTCAGAAAAATTGTATGTATTGAGAATTGTGAGGTGACATTCTTTGATAGTCTCATGTGACTTATTCCATTTCTAATTTTAAAGATTTGAATAAAAAAAAATGTAAGATCAATGTGCCATATAGTAAAAATAAGTATTTTGAATCCAAATGAATGAATAATTCCTTGAAGTCAAAGCCAATATCTCACTAGATATATTCCTTCCTGACTGGCCATGTTGAAGCCAATTTGCTCACTCCTGTATTATAAAATAGAAAAATAGACATGCATTTAATGCACACATACAAACACAAAAAATACACATTATATAGGACTGGAAATGAAATTTGCCAGTCCAGAAACTCTATTATCCAACATATGTTTTGCTCTGTCCATTCAGGAGTAGTCTTTTTTGTCTATCATCCATTACACAGTAAAAAAAAAATACTGTATCAGTTTACAAGTATAATCACTAAGGATCTTTAAGAAACTTTTTAATAAATGTAGTTATATTCTTATAATTTTGCTTTACGGATAATTTACAAACAGTGATGACAGATAATGCAGTGCATTGTAAGTGAATATATTCCATATGAAAGACTAAAAACTGCACCATGTTTCATTCATAAACAGGAGCTTTTTAAAAGGAAGTAAATATTTACTTAAAGATCATTAAGTGATATTGAAGCTATTTCTAGGAAGTGTTGGACATTTTCAAAGGTCAGCTCTAGCTACAAATAAGCATAATAAATATTTTCAGTAGTCCCAAAATTTACTATTTTTAAGTCAAAATTCATTCAAACAATTGAAATTGCTGAGATAGTGCCATCCAAAATTGGCATTTTTTTCCATGACCAAATTTTTATGCATTTTGAAGGTAAAATTTGAGTGTGGTTAGTAATTGATTCAATTCTCTTATGTACCATTGGAAAGAGCATCCTTTTAATTTATCTCATAATCTTTTGTCAAAAGTAACAATCAATTAAGAGAAACTTTGAAGTGAGTAATCACCTAAAGTTCTCTTCTTTTAATAGGCCCCAAACTAAAAAGTATGTTAATAAGGTACACAAAGGATGCTCTTCCCAATGGTGCTTAGTAGAATTGAATCAATTACCAACCACACTCAAATTATATATGCTTTCAGAATGCACAAAAATTAGGTCATTAAAAAAATGCCAATTTTGGATGGCACAATTTCCGCAATTTCAATTCTTTAAATGAGTTTTGACTTAAAATCAGCTTCTCCACTACCAATGATGCTAGTATATTCAAATTGGAAGCCACAATGATTATTCTTACACTTTTAATAATGATTGATTTGTTTGTTTTTTTTTTTTTTTTTTTTTCATTTTTAGCTTTTTGGCCAGGTTTGGGAACACACTGTGTCTCAATTACCTTTCTGATGTCCTTGAAACTATGATTTTAGAAATTAATGCCACAAATTACTTAGGGATGCATAATTTCAGCACTATATCTTTAATATTTTGGAATATATGGACCATCAATGTTGACAATGTTTCATAACATTTTTTCGGAAAAATACACCCATCCACATCAGCCCCTATAGCAAACAAACATTAACACTAACATTTCTTTTGAGGTCTAATACTTTCCTAACCCTCCTTACAGATGTTTAACAACCTATCTTCAAAGTTTTACAAAAATATAAGGAGGTCAATCCTGAGGCACTTGCTGATTTAACATGGAGTAACCTATATAATATAATATATATATATATATATATTATATATAATATATATATATATATATAATTATATATATATTATATATATTATATATTATATATATATATATATATATATATATATATATATATATATATATATATATATTAGGGAAGGAGAGATACCAAAATTTTGACCTATACTTAATATTTTTTTCTCCCCCCAATACTGATACTAATGCAAAAATGTCGATACAGATAACAAATATTTCTTGATACCGTACTGATACCGACACATATGTTTTAAAATTTGTATTTTAGAACTGTGCATTCCAGTTTTAACCTTTATTTAGCCATCACGGGAAGAGCCATTACTAACTTTTTTTTTAGAGGGGTATCAAATTAGTATTATCCATGTAGATGCCGTTGGTTAATTAAGCCTTTTTTTTGCAATTGTTTTAGTTGGGCTAGGTTTATGGCTGTAATTTTTTCTTGAATGTGTTTAATTCACTTGCCACACAGTGTGAAATTTGTCTAATATACAAAATTGCATGTTATGTATCATAAATATTTAAAAAGTTAATCACGGCAGTACTACATATGTAATTTGATTCCATACATACAATTATTTAAAGACATTAATAGATAATTCATATTTTTTAGGCTATCAGAAAGAACATGTCAAAGTTCTGATGATTTATCTGAATGTTTTGAAGTTATTCAAGAGCCACCATCTGCAAGGACAATAGAAGGTTCGTTTGTAGGAAATTGGACATCTCCCTATAAGCTGCCATCATTTCCGCCAGCCATTCAAGTTCGCTTGGATCAGAAGGACAAATTGTTCTATTGCAAAGAACGCTCAAAAATTCGAAGTGCTTTTGTTCAATGTTTGGTGGATGACATAACACGCAACCCTGTATAGGGTAAGGGAGAAAAAGGGGAAACTGTAGAAATTATAGGGGATAAGTTATTGAGTGTTGTAGGGAAGGTAAATGCTGGTATTTTGGTCGAAAGAGTGCGTCGAGTGACTGCAGGGGACTGATTGCGTGGAGAACCGAAGGTGCGTTTTAGATGTAGAGGATTTTTGATCAAATCTTTACATTTGAAACAAATTGATTGGAAAAGGGGAGAAAGAAGAATAAATTATATTTAGGTTGTATGGATTTACAACAGGCGTGTATGATAAGATTAATAGGGAAGCTTTATGGAGGTATTAGTGATATATGGTGTTCGTGGTAGCGTTCTGAATGGAATCAAAATATGTATGACGATAGTGAGCGTGTGTAAGAATAAATTGATGTCAATGTGATTGGTTTTAGGATTTAATAGCGGAGTGAGACAGGGTTGCGTTATGTCTCCGGTTAGTCAAGTGTATATGGATGGGTTATGAAAGAATTCGCAGGTGGGGATGGCAGGAAATGGGGTTTAGAATGATGGAGAATGGAGAGGAGTGGGGCTGCCCTACCTATTATAATGCGGAATGATTGGTTTTGGTGGCCGATCTGAAAAGAGTTTGACGAGGATTGGTAAGAGAGATTTGGCAGGATATGTAAAGGAGGGGTTTGAAAGTAAACGTAGGAAAGAGTAAGGTTATGGTTGTAAGTGAGGGACAGTCCTCAGTGGAAGTTATGTTAGAATGATGAGCAGCTGGAGCAAGTGTCTGAGTTTAAATATTAGGGTATGTGTGGATCGAAGAAGGGAACGATGATGCAGAAGTGTAGTAAGGAAAGTTTTGAATGCACAGGAAGGTTGCTTGCAATTAAATCGTTGGGTGAATGTAAACGGACTAAGCTTGAGTGCGCATAGAAGTCTTTACATGAGGTATGTTGTACCATGTGTTATTGTTATGTAGTGAGACTATGCATCTGGAATAAGAAGTATAGATCTTAAAGTTCAATGTGTTCAGAATGACAATCTTAGGGGCGTCTAAGTGTGAAAAGAATTAATAAAAGTGAGGAATAAACGTATTAGAGAAGTGTGTGGTGTGAAGAAAGGGTTAATGAGAGAATAAAATGAAAGTAGTTGAGATGTTTGGTCATGTGGAAAGGATGAATGATAGCCAGTTGGTTAAGGGATGTATAGTGGTGAGTGTGTTTGGAACCGACCAGCTGGGAGGACCGAAGAGGAAGTGGAGTCAGTAAACGAATGGTTGAAGGAGAGAAATGTGAGTTTGGAGAGGCGAGATAAAAGTGCATGATAGGAGAGAATGGCGGTTTTGTATGGGGGTATGTTGTGGCCCACCTGGGCCAGGGATGAAACCTACATGACGATTTACCAATAGATGAGGGTCCGTCGCCGTCCATGATGCTCTAGGTGGATTTTCTGTCTGTGACGAGCTCTCACTATAAATGGTTACAGAGGGGCGTAAGGCTGGCTTTCTTTCACGTTTGTCATTTCTCCTACTGCTTTTTCTTTCCGATGCTTGTTACAGCAACCTACCCCAATCTTGGGGCAAAGAGGAAGGTGAAGAAAGAAAGAAAGAAATATATATATATATATATATGTCTATATTATAGGTATATATATTTTCTATATATATATATATATAATATATATATATATATATATACTATATATATATATATAATTATATATATATATGTCATAATATCATATAATCTCTCTG
>JABUQX010119307.1:2500-14196 GCA_015478945.1 Trachelipus rathkii | reverse complement strand
GGATGGAGAGGAAAAGAAGATGGAGCGAGAGATGAGAAGGAGAGGGAGGAGGAGAAGAGAGAGGAGAGAGAAGAGACGAGAGAGAGAAAAAGATGAAGAAGAGGAGAGAGGAAGAGAGGAGAGAGAGGAGAGAGAGAGAGAGAGGGAGAGAGAGAGAGGGAGAGAGAGAGAGAGAGAGAGAGAGAGAGGAGAGAGAGAGAGAGAGAGAGAGAGAGAGAGAGAGAGGGGAGGGAGGAGGGAGGGGAAGAGGAGAGGGGGGGGGGAGGAGGGGAGGAGAGAGAAAGAGAGGGGGAGGAGAGAGAGAAAAGAGAAGAAAATGAGGAGATAGAGAGAGAAGAGAGAGAGGAGAGGGAGAAGAGAGAAGAGGAGAGAGAAAGAGGAAGAGAGAGAGAGAGAGAGAGAGAGAGAGGAGAGAAGAGAGAGAGAGGAGAGAGAGGATGAGAGAGAGAGAGATGAGAGAGGAAGGAGAGAGAGAGAAAGGGGAAGGGGGGGAGAGAGGAGAGAGGAGGGAGAGAGGAGGAGAGAGAGAGAGAGAGAGAGAGAGAGAGAGAGAGAGAGAGAGAGAGAGAGAGAGAGAGAGAGAGAGAGAGAGAGAGAGAGAGAGAGAGAGAGAGAGAGAGAGAGAGAGAAGAGAGAGAGAGAGAGAGAGAGAGAGAGAGAGAGAGAGGAGAGAGAGAGAGAGAGGTAGGAGGGAAGGCGAGGGAGAGAGAAGAGAGAGAGAGGGAGGAGGGAGAGAGAGAGAGAGAGAGAGAAGAGAGAGAAGAGAGAGAGAGGAGAGAGAGAGAGAGAGAGAGAGAGACGATGAGAGAAGAGAGAGAAGAGAGGAGAGATGAGAGAGAGAGAGAGAGAAGAGAGAGAGAGAGAGAGAGAGAGAGAGAGAAAGAGAGAGAAAGAGAGAGAAAGAGAGAGAGAGAGAGAGAGAGAGAGAGCTTACTTTATTATCGGCTCCGTCCAGTGTTGCCAAACTTTGGATTCGGCTTGTGATGGTTGTCACTGCTTTGTTTACTCGGTTGATGAGAGCCTCACCATCAATTCTGTTCGACGATTGTTGACCGCTGGTGCTGCTGCTACCACTATCAAGGGTGTTCCCGTCTTGTCTCTGAGTGTAAAGGTTACAATGATTACAACCATCATTACTACTAACTAGTAACTAGTTACTACTATGGGAAAAATTCCATATAGTAGTAAAAACAGGTTTCTTATAATTGAAAATAAAGATAATATAAGAACCTCAATTTCGATATAATCTAGGTAAGCATGTTAACACAATCCACTGCTGTCAGTAAATAGTTATGGAGTCGTCTTCTTCCCTAAGATTAATGTAACAACCTCACTTTAAGTACCGTTCCACAAATCAATCAGGAAAATCCAACCAAATCCTTCAAAATCCTTCCCTCCCCCCCCAATTTATCCTTAAGTGCGAGCCCGTTCTAGCCAAAAAATCCCCCCTAGAGCTTCACAACGATGCAACAGACCCCCACGGTTTTATCTCCTCAATGTCAAGGTTAATTCCCTGGGCCAGACACACAACCATGCCCCTTGGCAAAACCACGCCAGGTCGAGTCACAACACACTCACCACTACACACCTGCTTAACCAACCGATTATCACCCATCCTTTCTTAATACACGCTCATTTATTCTCTCATTCACGACTTTCTTCAAACCACACAGCTTCCTATCACGCTCATTCCTAATTTTATAATTTCTCTCTCTCTCCTAACACGCACCAAATATTATCCATCTGAACAAACTACACCTTAGATCTATACCTCTTATTCCGACCATAGTCTCACTACTATACAATAATAAAGGTAACAACATACCCTCATGTAAGACCCTAGGCACACTCGAGACTTAGTCCCTTCACATCCACCAAGGATTTAATTGCACCTGACACCTTCCTACCATTCACAACTTTCCTACCACACTCTGCATCATCCGTCCCCTTTTCATCCAACATATAACTTAAATATTTAAACTCAGACACTTGTTCCAGTTGCTCACCATCTAATATAACTTCACACCGCGGACTCCCCTCACTCACTACCATAACCTTACTCTTATCTACATTTTACTTACAAACTCTAGCGAACTCAAGGTTTAGTCCCCTTGCAATCACTAAAGATTTAATTGCACCAACCACCTTCCTACCATTCACACCTTTCCTACCCAGTCCCCTTTTCATCCAAAATATAGCCTAACTATTTAAACTCAGATACTTGATCCCTTTGCTTATCATGAAATATGATTTGACACTGCGGATTCTCCTCACCCATCACTGCCACCTTACACTTTTCTACATTTACTTTCAAACCCCTATTTTACACACACTGCCATGCCCCTCTACCAATCCTCTCAACTTTCTTCAGACTCACCACACAAAATCAAATCATCTGAGTATAATAGACATATTTAATATTTTCATAGTTTAATTCCTATCAGTTTTGAATTAATAATTTACTATTCCTTCCTTTCACCTGCAAACAATATACAAGCTTCCTACAATAGAAAAAAACTGAAACAATTATTTTTAAACAACTTCAACTTTTCTTTACTCATTGATTTAACTTTTTTGTTACAAGAATTCATAATTCACACATTATTATATATATACCTAAACCATTTTCACAAACATTTGCAAAAACATATCTATTTATAAAACATCTTGCACAATGATCATAATATAGGCATTTATGTCTAAAAAAATCGAACTTACAATACATTTCCAATTAATATATAACACTCCATCACACTTACCTGACTATTGGGTTAATTGGTAAGAAAAGTCGCATCAGAAGGAAATTTTCTAAGCATTCATTTCCCTTGTCACTAATCTATCTCACTTCTAGCATTACCTTAGTACTACTGTATTTCTTGATGTTCTCTTCATATAATAAATACATATTCAATGCCAACTAACTCTCTTTTCTCATAAGTAGTCATTAAGTGATTTTAATTTAGTCTTAGACTTAAGTATGATTTGCAAAACCTCAAATAATAACCTTATGCCAGGCGATGATCTCGTCTCTGAGTATGGCTCTCAAGAGAGCCACTACTTTAAATGAAGGTGTAGCGAGGCACCGTGCAGTTGACACCATGACAGCAGTGAAAGGTCCAGACACTCCTATAGCTGTTACCAACTCAGCCAAGTTGGGTGTCAAACGGAAAGGCACGGGCCAATTTCCATCCACTTCACCTGAAAGAAAAAAACAAAACAAAAGGTTGGCAAGAGCTAAGAAAAAGTCATGCATAATTCCAAGAAAGCAGAGACCTATTATAATTTATAATCCTTCAGCAAAAGTTTTGGTTCCATCTAAACCTCTGGGTTACCCCAAAAACTTTCGGTAAAGTGAATCTGATTCTACGTTCCTGAATAAACTAAGAATTAATTACTTGATACAATGGAAAAGAAGAAAGGAAGAGAGTACTTTTCCAGTTTTATAAGGAGCATTTATATTATATAACCTATTTTGTACGTTAAAACCACATATCTGAGCTTTCCTGCAATTTCACCATAGGCACTTTAAAATTAGTTTTCACATCACTCATGCAAACCTTGGGTTTAAAAGTGAGAAAAACCATGAAAGTAAGGTCATACAGGAAGAATAACAACCCATCATGTTAGGAGACAGTGTCAATAAATTAGTTCCGAATCTTGGAACCCAACAAACATTACTCTCATTCTACATAAAAGGCGATGTTTTTAAGCCATAAGTTTCTGCATTCGACATGGTGTAATTCCCCAACATTCCTGAACCCCACCCCATCCACACTACCAATGAAAAGAGTGGTGTTTTATATTCATTTATTATTTTAAGTTCATAATCAACACTGTAATTTATAAACCCATTTCCAATCTCTATATCATTAATTAATGTATATCACATCTGTCTCCACATTTCAGTACATGGAGCACTTACATAATAAATATGTGAAACACAGTCATTTCCTTCCACATCTGAGATGGTGGTTTGAAATCCGAAGCACCTGTAATATTATACAGATACATATAAAAATCTTTAGATATAACACGTACCTTTGCCATCGTCGATATTAAATTTATAATACGAGACGTTTATAAGCCCAGAATCCTGGTGAATGTACATCATATCTGGGTATAACTTCGTCAGGTGTAATGAGTATTCCATTAAACAAACTAACGCAAGCTGAATAGTTAACTGCAACAAAAAGAAATTATTTTTATCATATAAACTTTTGTACTTATCATATAAAGTGCTGAATAAACATCAGATTGTACTAAACAATTATATCCTAATTAAAAATACAATTCAGTATGGGGACATTTCTTAAAAAAAATCCTATCGATGAATAAAAACGTGAAAAAACAAAAAACAAAAAAGGTCCAACATTTTCTACCAAAGTCAATTGAATTATCAAAAACATTTCTTCAACTTTAATAAAATTAAGTAAATGCTTTCTTATCCAATCGTTCCAAAAAAAATAATATCAAAAACATGAATGTAACTTACAATTTTTCTAAAGGTCCAATAATGTGTAGGATTCGGGAAGGTAGAAATGGCCCAATCTTTGAGAATGGTCCTGGGCACCATGGCAAGCTGCACATCTTTAACTATAATATCTCTTAGAACTTGATGCGAAGCGTGGGAACCTTTCGCCTGGGAAAATAAAAGTTACAAAACTTTATAGCAATAAGCAAATAGAGAATTAATATTCAATATGCTCTTAATAAAGTACAAAAAATAGTATACATATACAAAAACAGTTTAATAACATTTTTTCTTCAATCCAAAATTATCCGTCAAACAAGACACCATAAGTGAACCCTGCCTCACCTGTATAGCGGCTAATTTGTCGTAGTATCTATTTATGGGCATGTCTGGTTCTATCGCCTTTTTGCTACAACGTAATTTATAAACATCTAAGAGTGACAAGGATGAGACATTGTCTTCTACGAGTCTCATCTGAGGAGACACGGCTACGACTCTCATAACACTCAAGTTAACTAATCTTCGACTTGTTTCCTGCAATTTTATTTATTATATTACTACAATATGTCAAAACTCATTGGCGATAGTGTTAATACTTTATATAGCACCTCGCTCCGTATACCCCCATATTCAATAAATTGACTGACTTGTGCTATATACTGCTCTTTCCGCCTCAAGGCATATATAAACTAACTGGGATATTTATTTTAATACATACATAGTAACTACTTATTTTATATATATATATATATATAGTTATATATATATAATTATATATATATATATATATATAGAATATAGTATACTATTCACTCACTTTCTCCCATCTCATCTGTCTCTCATCTCGTTGCAACATATTCTCTCTGCGTCTCTTCAGTCATATGTTCTACTACTACTACTCTCTTGACCTGCCGTCTGCTCTGCATACTCCCTACGCCTTCCTCTCCTCTCTCCCTTCTTATATACTCTTATTTAGAGGACATCTCTGATCGTGATAAGCAGAAATTTCCACCCTTAATAGTACTTATTCAACGGGATACTCGACTCGATGCATTACCTATATCATAACTATGTCATCTCGTCAATTGATAGGTATTCATCCCTGCTAACAACTAATACCCCTCTCATCAAAACGTCCTCAGTCGTATTACGTATTATGCACCTTTCTTTCTCGCCTCTCTGCCAATATAACTCATACATTTTACTCTCTCCTATCCATAGTACATTGCCTTTAACCGACTCATTCCACAGTTTTTCTCACTATTTCAGGTAATTTCCATGACCGTGTTAACTATTCATGCTCAGTAACACTACCACTATAACATTAACACTAGTCAGACTTATCAGTCCATCCTTTCCACATATGACCTAAACTCCACCCGTATTCAACGGTCTTTCACTTTATATTATCTCTCATTTACTCCCCTCTTCATACAAAACAAACTCAAACTCTTACTTATAAACACCCATTCTCAATTCCTACATTTTATTAAATTCATTCTACACATACTTAAAACCACGCCCCTAAGAAGCTATACATAAAGATTTGTACTCACATTATACTGGAACACTATGTGATACTTTAATATATATCGTCATTACCTCTTATCAATACGATTCGTATTACTATCTACATTGATATTAATTATACAGTTATATTAACGCAGGTAACAAACATACCCCCATGTAACTCTTATATAGCGCATCTTAAGACTTATAAAGGCCTATTATAATCCATTACTAAAGGATTTAATCTTTGCACCAGTCACTATTCCTTACCATTCACAATTTCCTTAATACTCTTTGTCATCATCCGTTGTTTATTCATCCAACATATATCCTTAAATATTAAACTCTAACACTTTTTCCAGCTGCTTCAACCATTCTAATATATATTACTATATATATATATATATATTATAATATATATATTATATATATATATAATATATATATAATATATATTAATTATAATATATATATATATATATATATATATATATATATATATATGGGCCGTATGAAAATAATTAAGGGTAAGGTGTTCAGGTCTCAAGAAATAACTAAAAAAAATTTGAAAATTAAAAATTTCCCATGCATAAGCTTAAAAAATCCATTCCCATCTCGCATCAAAAATCCACTCTACACCCTTGTATATGCATAGAAGAAGACCATCATTTGACAACTACATAAATAAACAACAGTGAATGCAAAATTTACCTTCTGTTTGACGAAGAATTGATTAAGCATTCTCATGAGCTGCAGAACTCTCTCTTCCCGACACCCGTCGCTTAGGGAAGAATCACTGACCACCAAGAAGGGGTAAATTCGACCATTATGACCTCGAATGTAGAGTCTTCTGGGAGCAGTCCCATGTTTTTGTATAATATCAACCCGTGGTAAAAAGCGTGCGATTCGGATATAGTAATGGGATTGCTAAGAAAAAGAAAACACACACAAATCAAATTTGTTTTATAGCACTTAATGTTATTTTTATTATTGACATGATGTAACTGTTTCATATCTTATCAGCAAAACTGTCAATGGGAACTCAACCGTCTTTTTTAAAACGGGAATTCACCTCCGCATTGTAAGAAAATTTAATCATTAAATTATGGATAGATTCAAACAACGGTATCGGTATTTGTGCTATCGGTATTTGGTATCAATCAAACATCGTTAAGTGTTGGTAAAGGTAAAAAAATGATAATACAAAAATTATAAAACTGGTATCGGTAAAAAAAAAACGATACCAAAGATTATATTATAATAAAAATGGCATTGACAATTTGTGGATTCGGTAGGGTACTCGGTATCAACCAAGCTGAGAAGCTTAGAATCGGTATACCTGAAACTATTGGTACCACAATCCATCCCTACATTAAAAAATAAAATCTTTAAAAGTCTATTAAAAGCAACAGATAAAAGTTATCAGTAATAGGACTAAAAAATAACCTATAATAATAAATGTTAAAACTCCTAAAACTAATATATAATAAATACCTAAAACTAGAAAACAAACCGCTTACTTTAGGTATCAAAAACTCTCCTGGTAGTTCAACCTCTGCAGTCTGAAGATTGAAATTACTCATGAACTTGCATTTGTCTTCAAGTATGAACCACCTTGAAATAAGAGAAATTTTCACAATTAAAGACATTTAAAAAAAAATACATAAAACAAGAAAAAAATATATATTTGACACTTATATTTATCCATTAACCACTAAACATATAAACATAAAAATATATATCCTAGATATATCCATATTATATATATATATATATATATAATTATATAATATATATACTAATATATTATATTATATATATATATTAATATATATATATATATATATATATATATATATATATATATATATAGTTATATCATACCAGACATTGGCACTTAATTAAATCGTGCTTTTATTTGTATTTTTTTCAAAAGTCCCTAAGTGGGGTTTGTACCCTATTCTCTTTTAGGATGTTAAGCAAGAGCGTGCCCTAACCAACGATGAGCTAAAAGGAACTCTGCCAGGTTCCTGAAAGCTTTGCCTCCCAGGAGGAGTGAAGGCATGTCGTTGACATCTACCCTCCAGACAGATCTCCCCCGCTCACACTTGGGTCAGAGGTAACACTTGGTAAATTTTAACCGGAACCGGAAAGGTATACAGACAATTTGCACTTAAATCGTGCTTTTATTATGTATTTCACAAGTTCCCTAAGTGGCGTTTAACCTTACCCTTTAGGAATGTTAAGCAAGAGCGTTTACCCTAAACCACGATGAGCTAAAAGGAAACCTGCCAGGTTCCACCTGAAAGCTTTGCCTCCCAAAGGAGTTGAAGGATGTCGTTTCGAACATCTAACCTCCAACAAATCTCCCCGCTCACAATCGGGTCAGAGGTAACACTTGGGTAAATTTTAACCGGGAGCTAAATAGATATACAGACATTTGGCATTAAATCGTGCTTATTATTTGTATTGTTATCAAAAGTCCCCTAAGTTACCTTCTGACCCAGAGTGTGTTCAGGGTATTGTAAATTTTTTAAAGGTTTTGAGCAGTAAATCATATTCTTTTTAGAGTGGAGGGGGAACAGATCCGAAGTGCACGTAGGAATATGAAGAAATTGGCATTTTTGTATTGGGCTGTGTGGAAGGAATACAGTATGTAATTGTTGGGGTGATGTTAGGTTACAATACCCTGACATATAAATACTCAAGCATTAAAAAAAGCAAAAAAGAAATTTTTCAGCACACATGACATTAATGATAACCAAAATAATTTGGACCTATTACCAGTCCCCTACTCATTAATCCCTATATAAAAAAACTTTTACCAAAAAACTTAATCTTATCCATCGAACACCCTACCACTAAAAAAATTATGACAACCAAATAATTTAAAAACTACGAAAATCACAATGCATCTACAAGATTCCATGTAACAACTGTACAGATATTTACATAGGAGAGACGATTGATTTCATAAGAAGAAGAAACCAACACAAGGATGAACTGATAACCGATAAACAAAATTCCGCTCTAACCCACCACAGAAGAAATCAAAACACAGAATCAATATAGATGGAATGGAACCAATCATCTACGCATCAGACAACAACAAACGCAAAATGACCGAATCCTTTTGTATAAAAAATAGCAACAACTTCAACAAAATTCAGGGTGAAATGTACATAGATAGTTTACAGAATACAATAATGACAAACACAAAATACTATAAGAGATTTCAGAAAAAATAACAACCTCCTAAAAAAAAAAAAATACTCAGCACCAAATGCATTCAATTAAAGACTCGCCCACGGTCAGTCAAAACTTCACCTGAAGAGACCGTATATATTCGGCGAAAGCTAGTGTTGTGTTTTATTCAATAACTTTATTTATAATTTATAAAAATTGTTTGCTCAATGTACTAATTTATTAAAGTTAACATTCATAGTTGTGTTCATCCTAAGATTTTTAGGGCAATTTGATCAAATAAATATGAAAATATTAGAAGTTTAAAGCTAATTTAGTCAAACTATATATTAGTATATATTATATATATATATATATATATATATATATATATATATATATATATTAAATATAAATATATATATATATACTATATATGTATATATAAATTATAAATATATTATATATATAAATATATTATATTATATATATATATATATTATACTATATATATATATATATATATATATATCATTTTTTTTATATATAATATATACTATATATATATACTTATATTATATATATATATATATATATATATATATATAGTAATATTATATATATATATATGATAGAAAAGTACTTAAAGATGACAGAAAATAATGGATAATATAATATACAACATATTAAATTTCCAATAATAATAATAATAATAATAATAATAATAATAATAATAATAATAATAATAATAATAATAATAATAATAATAATAATAATAATAATAATAATAATAATAATAATAATGAGAAAACATGAGAAACACAAATCAAAAATACAACTTACTTCGGTAAGCCCTTAATTTTTATTTCCAGAATTTTTATCCATTTCTTTAGTTTATGGATAAGATTATGAAGTTTGAGGGATGTCGGCTGCGAGAAATCGAAATCCTGTCTGAACTGAGTCTTAAGTTTCTGGAACGCTGGATGGTGAATACTCGTTTGTTGCTGAGCCCGTCGGCCCGTTGTCGTTTCGGCACGAGCGCAAACATAGCCAGATGCACTTAGTGGAGCAGCTCCATTTTCTGTATAATAAATAATTTTTCTGTATAAGTTTTTTTTTTTAGTTCATGTACAGGGACCACCACAGCACACAGGAAATGCGGCTATACCGTGTCAGTAAACTAACAAGAGGGGGAAGCCCCTAGCAAAACGACATAAAAATTGTGCTGAGAGGATTAAATCTTATAGAGGATGTTTAATTCAGAAAGGAAGGCAAAAATGCTGTCACTTCAAAAGTGAGAGGATTCAGAGAGGATGCATGCAAAGCGATGCTGAACAGGAAAAGTATGCAAACCAGGGAAGAACGGGCATCTGAGGGCCGAGAGAGCATCGCAACCCACAAATACATGAAAGAGTAAGAGGCGGCAACTCGTGCAGCAAAACGGGCAAGATGGAGGACCATCTCGCTTCATGAGAAAATCATGGGTGAAATTGGTAAGGCATATTCGCAATCAAACCAAGACCACCTCCAAGAGGCGATTTCTGTTGTATGAAGATGAGGGGCTTGACGGTACGTAGCTTGGCGTCACATTCATCATCCTTCCAACATTCCTACCAGCAGGAAAGGAGACCGCGACGAATGGTTACATAAAAATCAGAAACAGGAAGGCGCACCAGTTGTAAGTCAGGAGGAAGGCACTGTTCATTTGGTAGTATGTTGGTCGCTGCATGTTTAGCTTCTCTGTCGGCTCGCTGTCCCCGGGACAACCACATCGGAAGGGACCCAACAGAATGTAATGTTTCCTCTTCACATGCAACGAGCAGAGGAATCTCTGGATGGTAGGAACCAAAGAGTTCCTCGAAGATCGGTCAAGCAATGCCTGAAGGGTGCTTCTGGAATATGAGAAAATGGTGTAATTACCCACTGATGTGAAGTTGCGTATCATGTGTACTGCAAGAGCCACCGGAACAAGTCCGACAGAGAATACTGACGAGTAAGGTGGCAATGTGAGATGCGGTGAAGGCGGGAAAAACAGTCGAAGCTAACACTCCCTCATCCGTTATGGAGCCGTCAGTGTAGACAGCGATCGAGTCCGTGTGAACTTCCAGAAAAGGACATAAAAAGAATCCCTCAACATCGCCGGGTATGCACCAGCTTTGGGTATTGATTGTATCCCGATAAACCCATGTTGCATAGGAAGTATGGAATGTATACTGCATGACAGCTTGTTGAGGTAGGTCAAGGAAACTGACTATGGAATTCATAATCCCAGGGGACGTGTTCAATTAAGGACAAGGCCGATGAAACAGGAACCTGAACACGGAGGAACAAGAGCAAATGAGCTGTTCTCTCCGCAGAAATAAAGGCATCATCCCCGCCTCTACTTCCAGGTTCACCCTCGGAGAAGATCAAAGTGCACCTGTCTCTATCCTCGGGCCCTCGTTCTGAATCCGGTCAAGAAGACGGAGGTACGACTGGTAGATCTGCCCATAGATGACATAACCATAGTCCAGTTTGGCCTGAGCCAGTATAA
>JABUQX010119306.1:30000-38220 GCA_015478945.1 Trachelipus rathkii | reverse complement strand
AAAAAAAAAAAAAAAGTATTCCCATCCTTAGAATTTTCCGCTGATTCCAAAATATACAATTTGTTTTACTGTAGGAGCTGCCAGTCCCTAGTTACATACTGACATTTAAAAAAAATCTGACATATATATTATATATATATATATATATACTAATATATATATATATATATATATATATTAATATATATTAATAATATATATTATATACTAATATATATATATATATATATAATATATATATATATATATATATATTACAACACTCATTGATGGACCCAAAGAATAAATATTTACCGCGAAATAAACTTAAAAAATTAAATAAAATGAAATTTGAAAAAAATCAATTTTTGAAGCCTCAAAAAATAAAGAGTTAGTTCTTTTTATAGCAAATCAAATTTTAATTTTTCTTTACCTTAAAAAAAAAAATTCATACCAACCATTCCAATACTAAATTATTTTGAGAATTGTGGTCAGAAAAGGAGCTTATATATGTTGGTTTGGACTTCATAAGTAACATGTATATTGTTGTAAATAAATTATATTATATATATATATATATATATATATATTATATATAATATATATATACTATATATATATATATATATATATATATATAATATATATATTGTAAAAATTTTGATTTTATTTTAATTTCAGTCAGAAAAGAAATTTACTTAAGTTACCCACAAAATATATCTCAGAATATTTTAGTTCAATATTTATGAGAGAAATTATTTAGTTGAAAAAGAAATACTTCAACAATGAATTTTTACTCAAATTCATCGAGACGCAATGAATATTACATTAAAGATAAAACTTAATGTTATTTATATAAATTAATGACCATTTTTTTCTGAAATAGAAATAACTAACATTGATTAATAATAAATTTTTACTACAATGACTTTATTTAAAATATTTCATCAATATAAATGTATATACAATCGCTTAGCGGAAAGAGTACTTTTAAGTAATTTTTGAGCTCCGCAGAAATATACTCTTTCGTTAAAGAAACTTTCCCAAAAGACACGTAGCCATGTTTTATTTGTTTGTAATTAATTTTAAGAATATTGAAGACAAAACAGTTTTATTAATTAGTTAATAATATTATTATTAATAATAAGTATTTAATTTATTAAGTTATATATTTAGAGTGATTAGTTCGAAAAGGCTATATTTTTGACAAAGTTTAAAAACGTTTTTCTAATGTTTTAGGATAAACTAAACTACTTTAGAGAAAGAAGCCGGCTCTTGTGGATATCAACGCTTCCAGTTTAAGCTGTAAGCCGATTTTATTTTAAAACCTACTAAATCGAACACAATGAACACCAACCTCAGAGCGTTAAAAAAGATTGAACTTTTTTTGTAATTAGTTAGTTATTGAAACAATAGAAAAATTAAAAATAAATACTTTTTGTAAAATCCCTCAAAATAAAGATGAAGTAATGATCTCATTATTATGGAAATTTTTTTTTTCTCCTTTTTGTAAAATTAAAACACACAAAAAAAAGAAGAATTCCCCAGTGGCCAGATACGTGCTTTTCAGTAAATTTTCTGACACCTTTTCAATACACTTTTATACAACCTAGGCTAAATATTGTGTAAGGCTTTGATTTTCCGATAGAATTTTTTGTAAAGAAAAGGCATTTCTTTGATGCATTATTTTGCCCCACTACCTTTGTTAAATGAAAATTTTTTTAGACATGAATTTATTAATTCAAATATTTAGTAAAAAAATTACTTATATTAATGGTAATGTCAACTTTACATTCCTTTTTATAATATAGTATATATATATATAAATATATATATATATATATACTATACTAATATATTATATATATATATATATATATATATATATATACTATATATATATATATATATATATATATAATATATATATATATATATATACACACAACGTTGTTTATTATGTTTAAAAAAAAAAAATTTCCTTTAATATTATTTCAAATAATTTTTCGAAAATATCTTTTATTCCCGGCATACTTGCAAATATATGAATCAAATCAATAAGGTTGACGCTCATACCGTAATCAAGCTTTTTAGTTTTATATTTTAAAACACTCCACTTACTTTCCACCGTCATGTTTTGTTCAACAATGCATATTGGATTAATTAGTAGCTCAAAACCTGGGAAATAAATGTAAATTATTTTTAACAAAATTGGAACTTTCTTAATTCTAATGCGAATATAAGCAAAGTCTATCTAATCAACCCTATAAAACCTTACCTAACCTAACCTAACCTAACCTAACCCTAATGTAACCTAACCTAATTTAACTTAACCTAAACCTAACCATTAACCGTAATCTAACGCTAACCTTAACCTAACCTAGACCTTAACCTGACTTATATCATAACAGTTACATAAACGTTAACCTTAAACTAAAGGTAATTGAAATTTGAAATTAAAAATTTAATGATTTATGTTACTTCCCGCAAGTAGTTATTGAATTTAACACACACTGTTGAATTTAACACACACTTGTTGACAAATATTTAATTCCTCTTTTGTTTTAATGTAATGTAATTAAATACATAAAAACATAAATAACAATAATTAAAATATTTGAAAAACCAATCATGACAATTTTTTTTAGCAACAATACAGTTAATAATTAAATAAAAATTGTAAAAAAAAACTTTAAAATATAAATTAAAAATTTAAAAAAGAAAAGAATAAAAATTTAATCGAGCTTCAACCAATAACTGTAAATATTGTAATAACTTAACGTTCTCTGTTTTATAGGGTAAATTTTTTACTTTTCATTATTAACAAAACTCACCAAAGAACGTAAGAAAAAATTTACATGGATATAATTTTTTTGTAAAGAAAAGCATTTTCCTTTTATGCATGTATTTTGCGTTCACTACCTTGTTAAAAGGAAAATTTTTTTAGGACATGAATTTTAATAATCAAATATTTAGTACAATATAATAATAATAATAATAATAATAATAATAATAATAATAATACATAATAATAATAATAATAATAATAATAATAATCTATTCAGTTTTTAAGCAATTTTATTTTAGTCAATTAACTATTGCGGCAGTAAGTTGAGGTTAAGTTCAAGGAAGCAATTATATTCCATTTAGGGGCGGCTCGAGCCGATGGGTCGTCCACCTAGAAGGCCGAGAGAACCCCGACTCCTGATATCTATGCGGTCTACTCTAGGTGTTCGCTAGTTTTTAAATTATAAAAGGACTGTACATAAATATATTATATATAGTATATATTAAATATATATATATATATATATAAATATATATATAATATATATATATATATATATTATGATATAATATATATATATATATATATATATATATATATATATATATATATTATTATTATATATATATAATATATATATTATATATAATATATATATATACTATATATATATATATATATATATATATATATTATATAATATATATATATATATTTTTTTAAAAACATAAACATTTTACTTTCTTTTATGAGTAACTAAACTAAATATATTAATATTTTTAATGTTAGAGCCAGGATGGAGTAAGTACTTATAAATAATAGAAAAATATTATTTAAGATTTTAAATGAAATGTTTTGTAATTGATTAAAACTAATTATGTGTTATAATAGCTATTGTCACAATTGTTGCAGGGTATTTTGTAAAGTCAGGTTTTTTTTTTTTTTTTTTTTTTTGCGTTTTAAATTGTTGACTCGCCTCGACAAATGGTTTTTCGGATTTGGAGGGACAGTATCAAATGGAATTTTGGAGGGGGACAATAAACACCGCTCTCTGCACCAGAGATGTGTAACCTGACAAAGGGGTGTTAATCAAAAACTTCCCCCTTATCAAGGGACTTTGATCTTCCTGCTACAGGATAGCACTGGAAGATGTCACATCGTTTCCTCCCAAATTAAAAGGAAATTGAGTCCAAAAGCTAGAGGAAAGCAAATAAAACTTCTACGTTTTTATGAAAAAAATTCATTACAAAAATTTCAGTTTCTTCAATATGACTCGTCTTATATTTAGACGACAGAAATAATCGAAGCAGTTACAGTACCATATTTAAATGGGGAAAAATTTTAATCTGGCGTATGACCACACCGCGTTAAGCTTCCATTTCTCCTCCTTCGTTGCATTATACTGCAGCTTTCAGTTGTCTCACGAAAGAAGGAATATCGCTCGAGAGAATCAGGATCTGGTCTCTAAAACATTAATCATGTTATCAAAGCAGGAAGTGAAGGACCCTGGAATCAGGGTGTCCACGAGTTCAGGGGTTGAGACCAAACCAATGGTTCTTTTGATCCCTTTGTATTATTAAACGCCTTGAATACATAGTCAAACTATTTTTTTAAAAACACCTTTTAATATTACTTTTAATCCATTATGGGTTCCTTCCAAACGTAGAAACCCTTGATATATATATAATATAATATATATATATATATATATATATATATATATATATATATATATATATATATATATATATATATATATATATATATATATATATATAATATATATATATATATATATATATTTTGTAAATTTTAAATTTGACAAGACAATCTTCAGGTGGAGAGGATAAGCGTAATTATTTAAATGCAGTACATATAAATCTATGGTAACGTAATTATTTAAAGGTAATACATATAATTCTATGGTAGCGTAGTTACTTGAAGTAGGCGTGGTAGCTCGGAGTAAGCGTGTTAGGTCCTAATACACATGTTAACTTCAACAGCAACGGGATGTATATTACTACAGTTTGGGTACCACCGAACTGTAAGGGAATGGCCCGAAAGCCGGTTGACAGTACCACCGTCTTAAAAGGGGCCCACCTGTCGGTCACCACCGAACAGATGAGTTCGAGCCTCGGTCACCACCGAAGCTCTAGGGAAACTCGAAGTGAGTTTGGGAACGGTACCACCGTCCAATAAACAGAACCTCGGTCACCACCGAAAGCACTGCCGCCGAATTCAGGTCACCACGAATCCGACTGGGAATGAGATGAAGGCTCGGTCGACGGTTACCACCGTCTTAAAGGGGGCCCACCTGTCGGTCACCACCGAACAGATGAGTTCGAGCCTCGGTCACCACCGAAAGGCTCTAGGGAAACCCGAAGGTTTGGGAACGGTAACCACCGAGAAGCTGGCGCTAACCTAGTAACCACCCAGTTAGCTAAAGCAAGGTTAGGTTGTCCAAATTTGTGAAAACAAGTTGTCGACCAAAATCCTGTAGACCAAAATGCGGTTGACAATATGGACATTTTTTAAAAAAATGTATCGACCATTTGGACAATATTAAATTTTTAAATATATCGATTATGAGATATATTACTAGCGATATATCGAAGCTAGTACCAATTGGTCAACAGGGAAAATGATCGACAGGTCAAATGGTCGACAATTGTATTAAAAAAAAATCTGCTTAAAAAAAAAAAAAAAAAAAAAAAAAAAAAAAAAAAAAAAAAAAAAAAAAATTTTTAAAAAAAAAATTTACAAAAATTTTGCTAGAAACATGCAAAAATCGTTCCAGCGTTTTACGACTCCGTCAGTTTGATTTTTTTTTTTTTTAAATATATTGCCAGTATATGGGATACTTAACAATTGAATTTTAAGTGTGGACGGACATGCTTCAAAAAATATATAGGACCTGTTTTGTTTATGACTCCGTCATTTTTTTTTAATATATTACTAGTATATGATACTAATAATATGATACTAACTAGTATATGATACTAATAATATAGTGTTTTAATCTTGTGGAGTGTGGACGTGCTTGAAAGTTGCTCCGCGAAAGTTTTTTATCTTTGTCTTATTTAGTTGTTATTGTTATTATATATTATTATTATAGTGTATACTGGTGTGTGTGTGTGTTTTTTTTTTAAAACTTTATGTCCTCAATGCAAGTGTTGTATAAAATATGTTATCGAATGGAAAAACTAATTATTTCTTCATTTCGGCAGATATTTAAAAGTTGGATTTTTAAAAAGACAAGTTAATAGTTTTTAATTTTTTTTTTTCTTTGTAGGTTTAAAAATTTTAGGAAGTGTAGCAAAGTTGTTTAGGTTTAGTGTATAGTAGTATAGGGTTTTATTAAAATTAATATTTATTATTTAAATTTTTTAAGTTAGGATTAGTTTTTTTTCATTTTTTTTTCTTCTTTTAGTTGTAGGTTTTTAATAAAATTTTAGTAAAAATAGCAAAGTGTTTAGGTTTAAGTTTTTTTTTTTTGTATTAGTAGTATATTTTCTTTATTTAGTTAATTTTTGTGCTCGAATTTTTTAAGTTGGGATTTAGTTTATTCAATTTTATCCCGATTTCTTCTTTTTTTAGTCTATTGTTCTTATTTGTGTGTGTGTGTGTGTGTGGTTGTGAAAGATGGCACATTTGCATAGACGTGGGCTTTCTATTAACTTTACCAACATCCCGGCGCGGCTTAAAATCTAACTTCGTCTCGTTGAATATCATTCTTAATCTAACTCTACCCTACCTTTTGCCCTGTTCGCAGACTCAGATGGCTTAAGGAAATTCACCCTTCTAAACTCGTTTAAAGAAAAAAGAAAAAAAAAAAAAAAACTACTAACTATAACTGTTTATGTCATTAATTTCCGTCTGAAGGGTGGAAGTGTGTGCCTATGTAAACATTAATACACCTGTAACACGTCTCGAGAATCGCGAATCTCCTAACTTCGATGCTTTGTGGCTCAATCTTTCTCCCTTCTACTACAATAATCTTGTGCTTCTGATACTGTATTATTCCCTTAATGGAACAAACTTCCTCTATTTCTGAGAACATCATTGCTCCTCTCAAGATACTGTTACAGTCTTCTTATCCAAATACTGAGGTCCTCTTATTTAGGGGATTTCAATGTACACCAAACTGAATGGTCGGGTTCCTCTCATACTGATTTAGGAGGTTGGGAGGAGGCCGAATCATTCCGCATTCTCAACGATCTGTAGCAACTAATCAAAGAACCTACACACATTCGGGATCGTCCAACCAATCTTGAACACACTTGACCATTTTTCACCATTAATCCCTCTCTCTATAAATAGACATCTACGCTAACTGTTGGTTAACTCTGATCTGACCACATTTTTTCTCTTAATGTTAATACTTTCTCTCCAACAGCTCCATCCTGCCCTATGAGGTTTTTTCTGGCACTTTGATCGGGCCGATTGAGGGCATTGCGTTGCTTCTACGCTAACTATAATTGGAGTGACTGCTTTGACTTCTGGGACGCCGCTTCGGCTTTCTGCCACTAAGGTGGAGCTGTAATCGTTGGCGGGATGAGCAGGTTTCATTCCTTCTTCGACTAAATCTTTCTCTCCTCATAATCCATTGTTCGATCGTGCCTGTTCTTTGGCCATTCAGGCAGAGACAGCGCTATCGGGACTGGTGGGAAAAATTCTCGTTCTCCTATTCACTCTCTGGCTAATTTTCATTCAGCTAGAAAAATCGTTGCAGGGATACTTCTTTCGACGAGCAAAGCGGACTTTCATAAACGAAAATGCGCTTAACCTCCTTGGTCTCCTACTGACAAATCTTTCTGGCCACTTGAAAAAAAACATCTCTAACAACTTCTGTAAATCTACCTTCCTCCTCTTATTCGATCTGATGGCTTTTGTTTGCTTAACTCCCAAACTGAAAAGGCCAATCTCTTCGGCCTCTATTTTCCTCTAAACTCAACCCTGGACGATTTCTGGCATTCCTCTCCTCCACCCTTCTCCTCTCAGGTGTCCTATGTCTTTGCCTGTGATTACATTTGATCGGGTGCTGGGCTCCTGAGATCTTATGAACGTTGGAGGCGGGGGCCCGGATTGGCATTCCTTCCCCGAGTTTTGGAAGGAGTGTGCTTTCGAGCTGGCCCCTCCCTCGTTCAACTATATTCTCTATGGCTCAATACTAACACTTTCCCTCAGTGTTGGAAGCACGCACAGTCCAACCTATCCGAAAAAAGGAAAGCCGCTCTTGATCCTTCTAACATCGCCTATACTCTCACCTGTAATTCTATCTAAGATCTTTGAAACCCTTCTCAACTCTCACTTCTTAAGATCAATCTGGAATCTCATTCTCTTCTTTCCGATCGCCAGTACGGCTTTCGGCGTTCGAGGGATCTACTGGTGATATACTTTCCTATTTAACCTATTTATGGTTTTTCCGCCTTAGGAACTACGGGGAGACTTTG
>JABUQX010119306.1:5000-22500 GCA_015478945.1 Trachelipus rathkii | reverse complement strand
CACTTGGATATTAATTGCATTATTGCATATATTTTTCTTAAAAACAAAACATGATTTGTTAATATATATATATATATATATACATATATATATAGTATATAATATATATATATATATATATATATATATATATATATATATATATATATTATATATATATATATATAATATATATATACATATATTATATATAATATATATATATATATATATATATTATATAATATATATATATAATATATATATATAATATAGTATATATATTATATATAATTATATATATATATATATATTTTATATATATAATTAATATATATATATATATATTATATATTATATATATAGATATATATATATATATATAATATATATATATATATATATATATATTATATATATATATATATTATATATATATATATAATAGCTTAAACTTATACAAAACGCGTGTGTGCGTACATTTGTTAATAATAAAGTCTGGGCCATATTTCGCTGGCCCCGAAGCTTTTTCTCAAATTATATGTTTTAGTTTTATCTGGTTGTCGTTCGTTGCAAGTCTGTAAATAATTCTTTTTGATTGTTTGTGAATCTAGTCTGCGAAAATGTTTATACTGATAACTGATTACTGAGTTTAGTGATATTTAGTGTTGAAATGCCTGTTAAAAAAAGGATTTTTCGTTGAAATTTAATGAAAGGAGTGAAAGCCTATTTTTATGGTAATTCATTGGATTCATTGTCGTTTTAATTACAGTGTTATCCCCCAATCCTATCAAAGTAACAATATGATATTTTGTGATTATTGATTATCAATTAAAAAAATTGATTATTAATTAAAAAAATTACTTAAAGTAACTACGCAAAGCGAGGTCGGATTTGAAAAATTTTTTCACAGGGAGAATCTATGAAGCCTAAATAGTCGTTTAAGGTGCGTAATGATTTTTTTTTTTTTTTTTTTTTTTTTTTTTATGGGAAGGGTTGTCCGTTTTTTAAAATTTTTTTACAGGGGGCATTTATGGGGACTAAATAAATGTTTAATGTTCCAAAAAATGAATAGAGTTAGATAATATTTTAATAAAGGCATTTCCCACCTTAAAACATGAAGAAAAATTAGAAGTTAAAAGACTTGGACCGTATCAGCCTAGAGATGTTCACATTAATCAGAAAGATGGAAAGAAGAATAGAAACATTTTGTAAATCTTGGTTTGAGAAAAAGAAATGGCTTACTGTAAGTGATAACAAAAATGCTTTATTTTGCTTCTACTGTCTGCTATTTGGAGGTGAAAATGTATGGGCACGAACAGGTTGCAATGATTTAAAACATCTCTCAGAGAAAATTCACAAGCATGAAAGAAGCCGAACTCACTTGAATAATTGTATTCAGTATTCCCAACTTGGGAAAGTAAATATTTTATCATCAATTGATAGTGGCCATCAAATCAGTATTTTAAAGCATAATGAGATAGTAGACAAAAATAGACATAATTTATCTAGAATTATAGATTGTATAAAATTTTGCGGAATTCACGAATTACCTTTGAGAGGTCACGATGAAACATCACAATCTAATAACCGGGGAGTATTGTTAGACATGGTTTATTACATATCTAAGTTTGATAGTGTCTTAGAAGATCACTTGACAAATTCTAATGTGGCAAAAAATACCTCAAAAACTATTCAAAATGACCTTTTAGACTGTATGTATCATGTTTATATCGACGAAATAAAATCAGAAATTAATGATGTCAGTTTTGTATCCATACAAGCAGATGAAACGACCGATATCACTTGCCTTTCACAGTTTGTGATTATTTTGCGCTATTCTAGAAATTCTCAACCTGTCGAAAGATTTTTAAGTTTTGTTAATATTCATAATAGAACAGCTACCGAACTAACAAGTGTTCTGAAAGAAGAATTAAAATCTTTTAACTTAACCAACAAGTTAATTGCACAAGCCTATGACGGAGCAGCTGTTATGAGCGGGGGTCCCACAACGGTGTACAAGTGCAGATGAAAGAGTACTACCCTTACGCCCATTATGTTCTTTGTTACGCACACAAATTAAATTTAATTTTGAAAAAGGTTTGCTCATCAAATAAAAGGATAAAAATATTTTTTGCTAATCTGAGTGGATTTGGTGCGTTTTTCACGAATTCACCTAAACGTAACGATATGCTTCAAAAAGTTTGTAATGTTCACATTCCAAAGATTTGTCAAACCAGATGAAATTTTCATTCTAAAATCGTAAAATCGTAAATTGCATAAAAGAAAACAACTGTTGGAATGTTTTAAAAGGATTCAGAATGAAGACTGTTGGGACGATAAAAGCATTCGTGAATCAGTAGGCTTTGAAAGATTATTGGAAGACTACGAGTTTAATTTCTTTCTGTCTTTTTTTTATGAAACGTTGAAACATACAGATATTTTATACAACGTTTTACAGTCCAATAAATCAAATAATATTACAGTTGAAGATGCTTTGAAACATTTTGAATTTTCAATTACTACAATACGGCACAATATAGCAAAATTTCTTATTTCAGGGGATGATAGTGAAGTTTTAGAAGTTCCATTAAAAAGACTTAAAAAATGCAGTGTAGTTACTGATACCTTAATTAAAAACGGATGCGACAAAGGCTTGTATGTTATAATAATTTACAGAAATTAAATGAAAGATTTAAAATTTTGAGTTGTTTCGCTCATATATTGTTGTCGACCCGAAGCAATTTAATTCTCATAAGCAGTGTTTTCCATCTGATCACATTCAAACTATTGCAAATAATTATCCTATGCTACATAAAGAGAGACTAATTTCCGAGTTAGCTGTTATGTATGATAATGAAACCTTTAGTTCCATCACAAATGTTATGGCTTGTATAAATTTTTGGACGATAATGGTTTATGCGATGCTTTTTCAGAGGCCGCAAAATTAATAGAAATCGTTTTAGTGACGCCCGTGTTCGACTGCCGATTCTGAACGTAGTTTCAGTACTTTAAAGCGCATTAAAACCCTTCTTAGAAACACAACATCACAAGATAGATTAAACGCACTTGCAGTGCTATCAATACAAAAAGACTTTATAGAGGAGATTCCTCAATTCAACACAAAAGTGATTGAAAAATTTGCCCAAATAAAGAACAGAAGGGCAAACTATTTATACAAATAAACCAATTTTAAAGGTAAGTTTTTTTTAAAATGCGTTTTAAATTACAAGTAATATTTTTTTATTTAATTAAGAAGTAGATCTAGCCTATATATATATATATATATATATATACCATATATACATATTATATTTATAAATATAATTATTATATTTTTTTTTATATATATAAAAAAAATATAATATATATATATATATATATATATATATATATATATATATATATATATATATATATATATATATATATATTATATATATATATAAAAATATAAAACATATATATATATATATATATATATATATAATATATATATATATATATATATATATATATATATATAATATATATATATATATATTATATATATACAAAAACAGACCTGGCCCCACCATTTTATTCATGCACGAGCCCCCGCCACTGTATATATTATATATAATATATATATATATATTATATATATATATATATATATATATATAATAGTATATATATATATAATTTTATTCATGCACGATCGGCGCCTGTATATATATATATATATATATATATATATAGGGAGAGTTTGACCTTACAAGAATTCGCAAACATGATCTACATTAAAATATTCTTTTTCTAGCCCTTGACAAAGCAAAGTCACCGATGATGTCATCAAATGATAAACTGCGTAGCTTGTCACTTTCTATGCACATGAGGCTCAGGTAACATAATTTAGTTTGAGACATTCATTTTTTATCCTCATTTGAGAAAAGGATCTTTCTCCATGGCAATTTGTAATCATCATACAAAGGAACATTCTCAGAATTGATTCTACATTAGGTAATGCTGATTGGACATGATCATTAAATATTATGTCGTACAGATCCTGATGTGTCAGATTATCATGTTCATGGTTTTGACAATGTTTAACATATTTATGAAAGTGCTTGAGTTCTCTAGCAAAGTTCATGTCCACATCTTCAAGATATGTTTGATTTAATGTATTAACTCCTTCTCGAATCTATTCTTCTGTAGCATCTAATTTTGTTAAAAATGAAAATCTTTTTGCAGCATTTGACAAGTAGCTCCTGCGTAAGATACTTAAAATTATGTAACTAATTCTTTACGTCTTGTTAGTATCACCTAAAAGTACGAAAAATGCTTTAAAAATTGTTAAAACAAATATTAAAAATTTATGAGGGAACGAAAGGGTAACCAGTAGTTAACACTAAAACATTCAAAAAACGTTAACACAAAATCAATATCAGATCAGATTTTATTCATTACTGTGAAAAACAATCGTTTTGTCTGCACTTTTTCAGCAAGACGTAAGTACGATAAGAATCTAGTTGCCAATATTTCAAATAAATAAATAAATAAATAATCCGGCCCTGACTACGCTCACACAATGAAAATATTTTTGAATTCAGGAGACAAAACATACTTATAAAGTAAAAAAAAAAAAATTAATTAATCATTTATTTAAAAAAAAAGAGGCAGCATCATTGGTACGTTTGGCTGCTTTGGCAAGATAAATCAGAAAAAAAATCTTACGATTGCGGCAGCAAACTGTGTGTGTGTGGGTGTGTGTGTGCGCGCAAGAGAGAGAGAGAGAGGGGGAGAGAGTATTTTTAGGGTTTCTTAATTCTTAATTGATATATATATATATATATATATATATATATATATATTATATATATATATATATATATATATATATATATATACCATATATATATTATATATATATATATATATAATAATATTATATTTATATATATATATATTATAATATATATATAATATATATATATATTATATATATATATATATATATAATATATTATTGCCGCTATATTTTATTTAACTTTTATTTTATTATATTTTTTTTTATTTTATTCGTTTCGTATTTCTAAATTTTTGGGCCCCCTATACCTCGGGGCCCTAAGCTATAGCTTTTTTTAGCTTATAGGTAATCCGGCCCTGCTTTGGCAACATTTCATCACATTAGGCATCCTAAATTTAATTTGAAAACCCTCTGTAAACACGTTGCGTTCAAAAACTTAGTTTGTATCTAGGATTTAAGAAAAGTTGCTATTGTACATGCGTCATCGTTTTGCCAGAGTTTGAAATCTATTATCTGTCTTCAGCATGAGTGCTTCTTTCATCCTTGGAAAGCCTTGCTTTAATATAATATATATATATATATATATATATATATAATATAGTATATATATATTATATATATATATATATTATATATATATATATATATAATATATATATTATTATATATATATATATATATATATATATATATATATATATATATATATATATATATATATATATATATATATATATATATATATATAATATATATATATATATATATATATATATATATATAAATATATATATATTATGAGGTAGTGCACAAAATGTTTTTCAGAATTCATAAGATAAATACTAATCCGCCTATCCGCAAAAAAATTAATGCGGATGTGCGGATAGTGAAAAATGATGCGGATGTGGTTATCCGCTACACCTATAATATATATAATATATATATATATATATATATAGTTATATAATATATAATATATATATATATATATATATATATATATATATATATTATATATATATATATATATAATATATAAATCAACAATGCTGTATGGGGATTGCCGTGTTATTTTATTAAAAAGAAGTACTGGCGACGCTTGCGAAAGGTTGAGAAACGATTGTCGAAAGATTACAATAATATTAAATACATTCGGCGGAGTAAATAATCGACAGGGCGATTGCTCAATGAGCGGTGAGAATGGACTCTACAAAAGGAATATATTTTTAACACTTAGTTACAAGTAACGATTGAACCTAAAAGTGAAAAAAATTACTGTACACTCAACAGTAATTGCAATTTAAGGCAAAATACTCTAATAATGCATATACTAAATCATAAATCTTATCTGCATTTTCTAGTAAAAGTCACTTTATTTCTTAAAACTTTACTCCTCTTCACCGTAAGATAAACTTTACAGCAATGGCGTCTATTTGTTGCCAGTTAGAAATTTGTTTTACTTTCAAGCACATCGTACGTCTGGCAAAAGAAAATTCCAAATTTTCAATTAGAGTGAAAAAGAAACCAAATGACTATTCTGATTTTGAAGCGAAATATTTTAAGTTTAATTTTTTATACGCGTTTAAAAATGTTAGAAACTATTTATTATTATTATTATTATTATTATTATTATTATTATTATTATTATTATTATTATTATTTAGAAATTCTATATCGGTTTTGTTTTAATGTTTTACTTTTGGCTTCCAATTCACAAAATGTTTTCTAATTTCTATTTAATTTTCTTAAAACCATTTTAAAAAATTTTTTACAAAGAAAATATGAGGCATATTTATATTTATATTAGTTCCAGTCCGGTTTCGTCCGTAAACCTCGGACATATTCAGAGTTTCGGTTCTAACAAATGAATGAATTATTTTACACAAGATTTAAGATTATAAATTATTAAATTTTAGGTACCATTTCATATTATATTTAAAAATGGGAGACTTCATCCCTAGACCACATACTTTTTGAAAGCAAAAGCAAATTTTCATTCTTTTTATTATCTAAATTATTAGAATATATATATATATATATATATATATATATAGTATATATATATATATAATATATATATATATATATATATATATATATATATATATATTATATGATTATATATATATATATATATTTAGTATATATATATATTATATATATATATATAATATTATATAATATATAATATATATATATATATATATATATATATATATATAGATGATATGCCCAGTGTTTCGTACCCGTACAAAAGTGTCATTTCAAGCAACTTTACAAATTTTTCAGTATCACAATTTTTGTTTTTAGGCGAGATAAAATTTATTTAGGTAAGTTAAGTTAAAGTAAAGTTTACGTTAGGGTAAGGTTGTTAAGGTTAATTTAGCAGTAAAAGTATTTATATTTTAAAATTTATTTTATCAGGTATTAACTGATATTTAAAATTTTTTTGTAATATTTCATTAGAAAGTGTATGCATGTTCTTTACATGTGTAAAAGGAAAAACATATAACGCGCCAAAAAATTCAAGAATGGAAGGGGCATAAAGCAATCGTGCAAGGCAATGACCAAAGCCAAATCATCATCTTCAATCTTCAATCTGTTTTCAGTTTTTAGTTTGTAAAAAGAGATCATGATCATGTTGCTTTCAAAAGAAGTGTCTTGGGCCTCAGTATTTCACCACGCAGCCACTGATCAATATCCATTTCATTAGCTTTGCCCAAGAGGGAAAACTTTTGGTGTAAATTCCAACGAGACATCTCCAATCATATTCAAATAAAAAATGATTGGCAACATCTGCTGTACTTGGGGTTATACCTGTTGTTGCATCTAGGTCTCAGAACATCAATGATAGCCTTCACTCAAAGATGTGAGCGATAGTCCCAATTTTACTTGTATTGACAAGTAAAATATGCAGCATCAACGGAATTCCTAATAATCCATAATTGTGGGGGAGAAAGAAGGAAGTATGCCTGGGCATAGACCTCGGTGAACATTTTGAAAACAGGAAAGAAGAATCACAGAAAGTCACTGACATTACTAGATCCTAAAAAAAATGGCGAAGGCGAAAACACCAAAATTGTTATCTTTCTACAGCTAAAAGAAACGTTATTTTGAAATACAGGTTGCCCATAAATATTTAATGTATTTGAGCTTAAATTATTCTATAAATATCCAAAACAAAACAAAGACTGTTAGTATGTTAAATTTCCATTAGAATCCTATAAACAGCTGCCTATGCTAGGGCTCTATATTGGGAATAATAAATAATATACAGCTTTAACAAAAAAAAGCAGGTCCTTATAAATTATATGTTACAGTTTGTTTTATTTTAAACGTATTTACTTACTAAAAAATCCAGTGTGCCTATTTTTATTTCTTTTTTAAAATCAGTTTAGCATTCACTTCAAACTTTTATTCCCTGCATAATTTTTGAATATGACTTTCCGATGATATCTGCACCTTTTGGTGGGAGGTAAATTAACACCTCTAATTTCACTTTGATCAACTAGAGTGTACTGTAAACACTTTTTTCCAAATAAATTTATACGAATATCAAAATATTATTCAGCCAATTCATTTTTTTAGGCTTGTTTAAATGTTTTTCGAAATCAGTAAACAAAACCAAAAAAGAAAAATTCCTAAACTGTTTTAATTCAGTACCTAATATTCATAATTATATTTTAAAATTATTTAACCCACTGACCTACGCATCTTAATCAGGTATGATTTAAGTAAAAGATTCTTAATCTACAAATCTCCACACAAACGTGGTTCGGTGGGGCTTCCAAGTTTTGGTAGTCTTTAAAATTTGACCGTTCGTGTTTTACACCTGTAAAACAGCGAAAATGTGTGCAGATTGATAGTATGATGCTTACCATGTGTAATAAGAATATTTAAAAAACTTTTATATAACATTAGCGTGTTTTAACTTCACAATTGACCCACAGGTTCGCGGAAGATGGATTGTCTGTTGATTTTGGATCGTTCCCAGAAATGTTTATGGAACCTCCGATATTATATATATATATATATATATATATATATATATAATATATATATATATATATATATATATATATATATATATATATATATATATATATATTAATCGGTTGATAAAATGTAATTAGCCAATTTTAATCACAGCCCAAAAAATAGTAGGTTGGCTTAGACAAAGAATGAATTTTCGCCGTTTTTTTTTTTCATTTTTTTTACTTATAATAGTTTTTTACGCAAATTTTCATTGCTCGGACTAAAATGGCCTATTAAAGAGGGCTGGCTGGCTGGAATCTCCCGGTTCTGAAGCCTACTATTAGGCTAGAGATCTACAGCCAGTGTTTTACTGACATTAAGGAACATAAACAGTTATTAGCTGCCTCATAACAACCCCCAACGATTATGGATGAAATGTGGCAATAAATTCAGAAATTTCATGCGAGACTGAAAACAAAACAGTAAGAAAAGCATACTGAACTCTCATATAAAATAAGACAGGTTCCAATTTAACTTTGACTATTTAGGCAACACTACTCTGTCGTCATCTAACGCCAATTATAATCTAGCTCAATTAAATTTTGGTTATCGGGGCTTTTAATATATTCACAAACAGGAACATTAATAGCTATAGTTCATACTCAGGATTGAAATATTATTTATGATCATAAAGGCTGTTAATATTGAAATTTATATTTCCACAATAAAAATTTAAATACAAAAAGGAAGGTGAAAATAAAGAAGAGGATTTATTCGATTTTATATGAGCTTTCTACGAGTTGTATCAGCTAAATAAATTCTCTTGACAATAGCTGGTAGTAATAATTTCCAATGTGACTTTTTATGGTTTAAAATTTCTAAAAAAAATTAATTATATGTAATAAGCAAAAAAATACACAAGAACATATTACAATTATAAATCCATAATTTGCTGGAACGCAACTACAGTCGAATTTGCGGATGAACTAGCGGCTCCCTTAAGTTTCAATAGCTTCTATAAATATAAATAATTTGAAACAATTTTGTTTATATTCGTTCTATTTACAAAGGTTTATGTCAATATAATTTCATTTCAGTTATACTTTTAAAAATAACTACAATTCCACTTAATTGGCCAGAAAAAAAATGGAGATTTACAGTTTTCTGCACTGAAAATTAGTAAATCATAATGCGGGAAAGAATATGGATGTAAGGTTATTTACAATGTGGAGGAGGAAAAAAGCGGTTATATAATCCTAATGATGAAACAAGCTCCAATTAGTGTACTTGAGCACCAAGTGGGACTCCTTGGATCCACTTCGGCTGCGACACGAGGTGTAAAAACAGGTGTGTCTACAGAAGGAAACATTCTGATGGAGAAAGGGCTAAGACTTGGAGGCGGGAGGACATCAACGATAACTGCTACGCTCCGACATTCTCATGGGAGGATATCTCAAACGTGACATACAACAGTTTACACGTATTTGAAATAAGCGTGTCATTTGTCTAATGACGTCGTCGTTTACAAGATGGCAATGTATGCGGGGAATCTTGCTGCTGAAAAAGAAACAGAACAATAGCCAATGGAGTCCCTTGGGAAGGCCAGGACTGTAGGGATTATCCTTGGCATGCAATTGCCCCGAATAGCATCTAGAATCGTAGAGTGTAATAAAAAAACACAGCCCTATTGCCGCTGGCAGCGATGTGGTGGCAGATATACAAAACTTGCCGATTGTTTCCGGTATCTTGTGTCAGCACCGGCAGCTCAGGGAAATGCTACACCTGTATACAGCACTTTTCGACCCTTGCCCTTTTATGTCCGTGGGGTTTGGTATGACTTATGGTGGGAGGAAGGGCCAACACATTCAGAACTTATTATCAGTGGGTGGAATCCTTGGTTTCACTTCCTGGAACCATGGATTTCAATGTTCTGTTGCCGCGTCTAAATGCCGGTAACATAAATAACGACCAATAGTTCCATACACTGGCAGGGATTGAACCTGAAACAGGACATCTTCCTACCCCACACTACCCTGCCGGAAGTCCGTTACGTGTGGGATATGACAACGAAGTTTACATCCAGGTGACTGAACATCGTTTGACAGACTACCTCTACTCCCACCTTGGGGAGCTGAAAGAGGGCACCCTCAGCGATATGTATCGTTTTCTTGCTGAGACACATTATTGCTGATGAAAGTAAACTTTTCCAAAATAATATTAAAGAAAATTATTTGCAAATTTCAAATGTAATTTTAAAGGTTGCCATTAAGATTATCGGAGAGAAAAATTTGCAAATTTCAAATGTAATTTTAAAGGTTGCGATTATGGATCTCAGGAAGAGATATTTGAATGATCACGTTAATGAAGTTCACAAAAATATAAAGAAATTTAAAGGTGCTGAATGCAACTATGAATGCATGCAAAAGGGAAGATTGAAATGCCACATGCTTCAACACCGGAAAATTAAGATTCTCGAATGCTCAGTGTGGTTTCAAAAATAACACAAAAAGAGAAATGAAACGACTGCAGTATCAAAGTATAAAGAAGGCTAGTTTAAAGGAGAACATCCTTACTAAACATTTAAAAACAAAATCGTTTAAATGTTCTGAGTATGACTTTGGAACCAACCGAAACCATTCTCTAAAACAACACGTCCTGACTCATCAAGCTGATAAATTATTTCACTGCTGTAAATGCAGTTATGGATGCAACAGACGGGACCAGTTAAAAAGACACCTGCACAAACAAATTAAATTTAAAGCTAAAATAATGTAAGATTAAAAATAAAAACACTAAGTATATACATTTCTAGTATAAAAAAATGCAAAAAATCTTTGTCAATTACTTTAACAACAAAGGATCAAAGGCTAACGCCTAAAATTTCCTTTGACAAAGGCAATTGCCTACAATCTTTTTTACTACATGAACCTTCCTAAAGGAAAACTGCATTTTTTATTAAATAAGCAAAATTTTAAAAATAAGTATATTTTAATTGTTTTAAATAATTTATTATCAGTTCGTTTATTTTTAAAATAAATTACTAATAAAATTAATAAAATATTATTACAGAGTTTCATTAAACATTTATATTTCATAATGTTTTAAATTTTGTATTGTTATGTTTAACTTGTAAATTGTTGATAGATATGAACAAATATTACTCCTAATGAGCGTTAGACAAAAGAACATTGTCGGTGGAGGAGAAAATAGTAATAGAATGAGTGAAATGCTCTTGAGGGGAGAGAGTCATGGATAGAAGCAAGGTGGTAACGCCTCGGATGTTTGAATCCACAACATAGCAAATCTAACCGAATCTACTTAATATATTTATTTTAGTAGAATGTATTTTAAACAAATATTTTATATTCAAATGGCTATATATATATATATATATATATATATATATAAATATATTATATATATATATATATATATATATATATATATATATATATATATATATATATATATATATATATATATATATATATATATATATATATATATATATATATATTCAATTGTGGCTTTGGTTAGTTCATTAAATGACCTTGTATCTTTTTCTAAGGAGTTTGTTTATAACTTTCATTTTAAATATATTTTATTATATGTTTTAAAGTTTCCACTTTTTGGCACGCCCTTTCATTTATTTATCAAAGTTCTTGTGCCTTCAGATATCTTCAACTTAAGTTTGTGGGATCCTACGCAAAATGTTAAGCAGACTTAGCCGAGTTTATTATAATCCTACGCAAAATGTTAAGCAGGGTTTATTATAATGAGTCGTCTAATTTTTGTTTGTTTAAATGATCATTTAATTCATTAAATCTATTTTTTAGTTCGCAGTTTTTGCATTTTATTTTATAAGAGATGTTGAATCAATGGTGGTTCGTGCTTTATGATGCACAAACTTTACTTTCTTGTTTTAATTCAATATAATTTTATCTTTTTACTATTCGATGGTAACTAACTTAATCGTATTGTTATTTAGCTTTAAAAAGTAATACTTTTATTACAAAGTCATTTTATAAATGTATTTCATTTTTATTATTATTCATTAATCATTATTATCATCATCATGATTCTAATTATCATCATTCTAAGAATTATCAATTTAATAACTATTTTAATTACTATAATTTTAATTATTATCATTTTAATTATTATTATTATTATTATTTTAATTATTATTATTATTATTTTAATTATTTTATTTCTATTTATTTATTTTTATTCTTTAATATTTTTTATTTCTATTTTTTTATTTTTATTTTTTTTTTTTTTTTTTATTTTTATTTTATTTTATTTTAATATTTTTTTTTTTTTTAATATTTTTATTTCCATATTTTTATTATTTTAATATTTTTATTTTAAAATTTTTACTTTAAATTATTTTTTTTTTCTTATTTTTTTTTTTTTTTTTTTTTTTTTTTTTTTTTATATATATATATATATATATATATATATATATATATATATATATATATATATATATATATATATATATATATATATATATATATATATATATATATATATATATCAGCATCGAAAGCCCCATGCGTACGTCCTCATCAACCTTCCATTCCTGCAGTAATACGAGAGCAAGGGTTACCAAATAGTTGTTTTGTTTGTTGCTGTTATTTTTCTTTTTATTTCCTTTTAGGGGTTCGAGCCGACGGAGAGGGACAGGGGACGAGTCCACCCAATCTCGTCCCCGGTAGCCGAAAGCCGACTCTGTCCATCTTTGTTGTTTACCGTGGGGTATCCTTTGAGTTAAAAAGAAAAAAATTCAACATTTGGCACATTGCGAGCTCCCTCGGAGTACTCGAGCTCCTTCGTATTGTCAAAAAACGATAATTATTATACAAGTTTTCGAACATTTTTAACAATTTTAAATTTTTTAAAAGCATTATTTTTATTTCATAGGTAAAAATGTCTCTGATTAATAAAATGATATTTATTTTTTTCGTGTGGCTGTTATAGTTTTTAGTTACATGCATGTGTCTTTCGGGATCACTGACCATATATATATATATATATACATATATATATATATATATATATATATATATATATATATATATATATATATATATATATATATATATATATATATATATATATATATATATATATATATATAAAATGGACCTTAACGGTTCATGGTGGATAAAAATAAAAAAAAAGTAGTATATGATACTAGCCATTAAGATGTGAAGGAGAAAAATCCGAAATATAAAGCTATTAAGAATTAATTGATAAACTAAGATAAAAAGTTGATTTTGCATGAAAAAGGAAACGGCTATTAGTGCTACCAAGTATCGGTATTGGGTTTTTTCAATAATTTTTAGGCTTATGGATTTGGAGTGACAAACTTTTGACCATGGAGTCCATTTTAATCAATAAATCTATAGTCATCTAAAGTAATTCAAGTAACAACTTGTACACTTTGAAGAGATACTAAAAACTTTTCCCATCATAATATTCTTGCTTTTCTTTAAACTACTTTTGTTTTTTTGTTTCTTCTCAATTTCTACCTCTTCTTATGACGTCCACACTCGACCACAACCGAATTGTATAAGTAAGTAAATTGATACGTTATTTAAATTATCTTATATTATCAACTTTGTATTAAACTTTTTATGCATTAAGGTTTTCTATTTTATTCACCTGTTAAAATGTCTTTGTCGCGAATATAATTTGTTTTTTCATATATAAATCACGATAGATTTTGCCCTACTTATATGTCCGATCTAAATACTCCATTGTCTTGTATTACTTATAGGTATTATTATAGATCCGGGTCTCTATTAGTAATTAAGTTATAGAAACTATTACACATATCAGTCTGTTACTAATTCTTGAGACTTTAATTTTTAACGTGTATTTATTTAAATAATATTATTACCTTACATATGTAGTTCAAATTTTTAAAGCCCCTCGTTAATTACTATAGTAAATAATCGCCAGAGCGATTGCTCAATGAGCGGTGAGAATGGACTCTACAAAAGGAATATATTTTTAACACTTAGTTACAAGTAACGATTAAACCTAAAAGTGAAAAAAATTACTGTACACTCAACAGTAATTGCAATTTAAGGCAAAATACTCTAATAATGCATATACTAAATCGTAAATCTTATCAGCATTTTCTAGTATAGGTCACTTTATTTCTTAAAATTTTTCTCCTCTTCACCCTAGTATAAACGTAACAGTAAAGGCGCCTATTTGTTGCCAGTTACAAATTTGTTTTACTTTCAAGCACATCGTACGTCTGGCAAAAGAAAATTCCAAATTTTCAATTAAAGTGAAAAGAAACCAAATGCCTATTCTGATTTTGAAGAGAAATATTTTTAAGTTTCATTTTTTATACGCGTTTGAAAGTTATTATTATTATTATTATTATTATTATTATTATTATTATTATTATTATTATTATTATTATTATTATTATTATTATTATTATTATTATTATTATTATTTACAAATTCTATATCGGCTTTTTTAATATAAGTTTTACTTTTAGCTTTTAATTCACGAAATGTTTTCTTCTAATTTCCATTTCATTTTCTTAAAACTATTCTAGAAAATAATTTACAAAGAAAGTATGTGGCATAATTTATATTTATTAGTTCCTGACCGGTTTCGTCCGTAAACCTCGGACATCTTCAGAGTTTCGATTCTAACAAATGAATGAATTATTTTGTACAAGATTTAAGATTATAAATTATTAAATTTTAGGTACTATTTCATATTATATTTAAAAGGGGGAGACTTCATCCCTAGACCACCTACGTTTTGAAAGCAAAAGCAAAATTTTCACCTTTTTATTATCTAAATTATTAGAAAAATTATATATATATATATATATATATATATATATATATATATATATATATATATATATATATATATATATATATATATATATATATATATATATATATATATATATATATATATATACTGAATAAAATAATCTGATTAATAGCAATTTTAAAATAGAAAAAAAAATGCCTTATATATATATATATATATATATATATATATATATATAATATATAAAAAAAAATATATATATATATATATATATATATATATATATATATATATATATTTTCTTCTCTTAGCAGCAAAATGGTATATAATTTCCTTTCTTGACATTGTGTAGCTATTATGAAAACTCATTAAAGCCAGTTTTCTTCATTTTCCACCCCTCTATAATTGAGAAAGTTTGTTTTGAGACTTTTCAGAGTAGAGAAATATATTTCTGAAGTGCAAGATACGCGTGAGATAGAGGCTTGAATCCGAATCGATTGATCAAATGTATTGATCAAATTTAGTTTAAAATTTTTAGTAGATATTGAATGAATCACTTTACAAAATTTAGTAATATGGATCTACGGCTCAAGAACTTGCTCTCTAAATGGTTTGAAAAATCATTAAGATAATGGATCGCAATTTCTTTTTTCCTTTTCATTTAACATCGATTCTTACACGAGACCTCATTTCTTCATTAAGTAATTAATAAGCTAATAAAGTGAAAATCATAATTAAACTTATGTTAAAACCAATTCACTCGTGATTACAGATTTCAATAGATTTGAGGCTTTTGAAGAAGATTCAATATCTTGATCCATCTAAAGCTCCTCTGAGGCTTCAACAATTGCTTTAAAAACTTTTCTAAATCGTAACAATCTATTGTAACTTTTCACTCACCTTGTTTTTTTTTCCTTTTTTATTTCTAATTTTTTTTCATTAAAATATAGTAGTTGTCCACCTTGGTGACCTAATATAACGTCCAGTTCTTTTCACTGTGTTAATAGTTTCTAATGTGTTGTACTCCATACGAATATGAAAAAGAAATATACACACAATCCCACTTTATATTTCGACAGTTTGAACACCTCTAAAACTTTCTTCATTGTCGCTGCGCCATCATCGTTGTTGTCCAATCAGAAAGTCACTTTATTTCAGCCATCTATAGTATTGACTCCGTTAGAGATTCTTTTGTGCTTTCGAAAGACACTAATTTTAAGAACTTCAGCAACCCCAATTTTTTTTTTTGTCAGTGTACAGGACCCACCACGGATCACAAAGCGGCCACACTGGGTTGAAAAAATAAATCAACACCATGGGCGGGTCCTGGAGCATACATATTTCAAACGTCAAAAGAAGATTTGAATAGAGAAATGAATATTCAGTCAATGTTAAAAAGAATAGAAACAAAAACTAAACAAAAGTACATCCTTGCATTATAAAGTCCTAGTATTACGTAACAAAATCAAATATTATGAAGAATATTCACTTCTTGTAGAAACAAGAAAATAGAGTTACAACTAAAGTGGGAAGATTCGGATAAGATATGGAATAATCTTTTGCAAGGTGTTATGGATCGTAAAGTAGGAAAATGACGGCGGCGAATAGTCCAGCTGGGAACAATCAATGAAGATATGGCGAACAGATTGCGGGGTGTGACTTCGACAAAATTTGCAAATGGGAGGGGGGTTCCGTAACATATAGTGACTGAGTGATATTAGTGTGGCCAATACGGAGGCGTGCAAGTATCACCTCGTGTAAGCGTTTTCGTCGGTGGGAGGAAGACCCCTCCCCGATGATCGGCTTTATATTTCTAAGTTTCGCTCCTCTCTGATCATTCGTCCAGCGCTCTTGCCAATAAGATCAGTAACCACAAATAGGTTTTATCCATATCTATTAATAGAGACTTCATTTGCTTTGATTAAACTATTCAACAAA